>RJWM01008524.1:0-72334 GCA_004363535.1 Dasyprocta punctata | reverse complement strand
GATTAATGATTTGACTCCATAAAGCAATTTATTGAATCTCAAAGCAAACTAAACCCAATGTTAATTATTTTTGTGCTATAAACTAATGAATGATAATAAGTAACTTGTACACAATAGGATGTCATCTATTGATTTAAAAAAATATTTCTGCATTCAGCCACTAAAATTTTCTTCAAATAAATGTGAAGTTCAGTTTGAGATTAGCTTGTCACAACACACTTCTGAAACCAATTAAGAAGTTAGAGTAGATTATGAAATATTTTGCCCTAAAATATCTAAACAGATATTTGTATAAATTCCCTCACAAGTCATATCCACAAAATAATGATGTACTCAACTCATCACTATATATGCAATATATAATATGTTTTTGATACAGATAATTCCAGAATAATTTAGGATGAAGTCACCTGAAATAAAATTTAAATCAATCTTTTCCTTCTTATTGGCATGAACCCTTTGGTGTTCATGAACAATTCTCAAGCAAATTAATGGAGAATAGCCTAACTATCAATTAGTAACAAAGCACCACACACTGGGTAGCTTACACAGCGGAAATATTAAGGGCTGCAAGTCTGGGATCACACAAGTGGGCAGGATGAGCTACAAGGGAAAATCTGTTCATGCTTCTCCCTCACTCCTGGTGGTTTCCCGGGAGTCTTTGACCTACCTTGCCTCATAGAGGAACCACTGCATCTCTGCCTTCATGTTCACATGATGTCTGCTTGTCTGGGACCACATTTCCACTTTTAAAATAAGGACACTAGGCTCATTAATTAGAATCCTCCCTGATGATCTCATCTTAAATAATTACATCTTTATTTCAAATAAGATCACATCTTCACCATATGAATTTGGAGGAACACAGAGCAATCTATGACACAACCAGCCACACAAGCCACACCCAAACTAGGACCTCAGATTTGCAGTTCTCTTAACAGTTTTGAAGATTAGAAGGTACAGAACTTTGACTCAAATGAAATGTTAGTTCTGTTCGTGAAGTTTGATGACTTCTGTTAACACAGTTGTTTATTGCTCTGGCCACCTGATTGCTACTTTTGGATTCCCACAAGCCCACTTCCAAAAGAAGCCCACTTGCAATCCAGACAAGAAAGAACCGCTCTCTAATGACCATAATGTTAAGTGAAATAAATCAGATATATAAGCTTGACTATCACATGGTTTCTTTAATGTGAGAAATCCAAATTACAAATAAACAGCAAACTAAAACATAGGCAATAGAAGTTGAGAGACAGATTTTTCTCAAAGCAGGAAGGGATCAAGAGATGGAGGAAAGGGATGGAAGGGTAGGGACAAGGGATGAAAAAAGGAATAAGTGTTATGTGCATGTACTAGCTCCACACAAGGAATGGAAATGCCATGTAATACAAATATGTACAAAAAATGAGAGAGGTTTTTAAAATGTGGTATTTTTGAAACTACATCTTTGTATTGGGTATACTATGTACCCCCAAGTCCTCATATAATTTTGATGGGGCTGAGTTATTGGTTTGTCATTGGTTTGTTGTCTGGCAATGTGAGTGCTGTGCCTGCCCAGGGGTGGAGCTGACATACAGTGTAAGGGAAGGCGGGTCTTCCTCTTGTTGGCTTCCTCTTCCACCTCTCTCTCGCTTGCCAGAGTGCCTTGCTGCTTGCGGCTGCCGTGAAAGGCAGCCTTGCCCTGCCATGCTGACTTGGAGCCAACTAATGGACGGAAACTCCCAAGAAACTAAGAATAAACCTTTCCTTCCTTAACTTTGGGCATCAGGTATTTTGTCTCAGCAATGAGTGAAAAGTAACTAAGACAATCTTCAAAAATAATAGGTCATTGGTTCCCTTGTCATTTGCAAATGTCCTATTATTTTTGAAGAGATGGGTGGAGGAAGGAAGAAAAGGGGTGAAAAAAGGATTAAGATGTGTTATGTCCATGCATCAACTCCCTACGAGGAAGGTAATCATGTACTGCAAACATGGACTAACAAAAATTGAAGGCAAAATAAAGTAATAAAACATTGACTGAAATACTGTACTACTTACTGTGTAACAGAATCAATATAAAGCTAGTGTATCTTGACCTTACCTAAGTTTGGGGACAGAGTCTGTGAACTGGAAAGGACATTCTGAATCAAGAATCTAGGGACAATTAGAGAGGTGCTGTAGTGTTCCTGACCCCAGAGCAGCTACATACAGTACAACTCACTTTTGTGTGGCTGCACTCATGGGTGAGACAAACACTATTTACCCCAAGATCTAGGCATTCTCAGAAGAAAGAAGGTGATGAACAACTAAATTTCACTTAAGCCACAGTATTGGTTTCCTGTGGCTGTCATAATAAAGGATCACAAGCTTGATAACAAGAGAAAGTTCCTCCTGCACAGTTCTGGGGGAACCTCCCTTCTGGAGGTTCTAGAGTGCAATGCTCCCCCCCACTTCCTCCAGCTTCCAGTGGCTCCGGGTGCTCCTCTGTCTCCCATCTTCACCTGCTGCTATGCTTTGAATGTCTGTCCCTTCCAAAACTCACATTAACATTTAATTGGCATCATAACAATACTAAGTGGTGAGACCTTTACAAGATGATTAGGCCTTGAAGGTTTCATGCATGTGGGCGAGATTGGTGCCACTGTAAAAAAGCAAGTTCGTCCCCCACCTTGGCCTTTGTCTTCTGCAGCATGATGCCTCCCCCAGTGTTATAATGCAAGAAAGCTTTCCCCAGATGCCCGTCCATCAATCTTGGGCTTCCCAGCCTCCAGATCGGTGAGAAGCAACATTTCTCTTCACTATAAATGACCCAGTATCAAGCAAGAAATGGGCTAAGCCATGTCTTCTCCTGTGAACATCTGTGTTCTCCTGTTTTGTCTCTCATAAATACATCTACCATCACATGAAAGCCCACCTGAGTAAGAAGGAGGATTTCATCTCCAGATCTGTTACATCTACAAAGATTTTTTTTTTCCAAAATAAAGTCATATTTGAGGTTCTGGGAATTAGGATGTGAGCATACCTTTTGTCAGGCCACTATTCAGTCCACTATACAGCTGCCTATAAAGGTCTCATCTATTTTTAAATTACCTCATATTTTTCAAATTAACTAGTTATATATTACATATCAATTGTAGTATGTTAGCATACAGAAAATGGAAACAGATAGCATTTGTTTCAGGGCTCAAGCACGAGGAACACAAAATTCACTAGCCTTTTCTGGGCTTTGACCAGATCTGTTGGGTCTGTTTTACCTTCTGCTGTCTCCTGGCTCACTTCTCTCTCTCCCATCTCTGCACTGTTGATAGGTAGTGGGTTTCTCTCCTGTATCTGTCTTCTGGGCTTTTGTACATGAATATAAAACAAAGTGTGAAACTCTCGCTTGCTGGTATCATTTATGGTTTTCAGTGGTTTGTAAAATGTTTTGAGAGGTGAGAGCTTTATTGGCATAAATACAAACTCCCAATGTGATGAACTTAAAGATCTCTCTAGACAAAGTTCCATGTATGTTTTCTGACAGCAAACATTACTACACATTCACCATGAGTTTGTTTGGGGAAGATTGCTAGTACTGCAAAGTACACGGCAACATTTCATGAGTCTTAGCACTGATATCTTAGAAAAGCAGGATATAATGAGCCAAAAACTCTTCCGGAGAGGAGTGCACAGGTTAAGTAAACCAGGCTGTGACTCCAGCATGCTGGGAGGCTGAGGTAGGAGGATCGCAAGTTCAAGTGCAGGCCTGTCTCAAAATAAAAAATAAAACAGGGCTATGTATTTTATGCAAAGGCTCTGAGTTCAATCCCCAGTACAGGAAAAATAAAAAAATAAAATAAAACCCAAGCAAAATTATGTAGTGTCAACTGAATTTATCAGACGTTGGCTGAGACTTTTGAGATGACGCAGAATCATATCATTTCTTGACAACTTGGTAAAGAGAAAATTATAATTAAAGAAGTAGTGCCATTCATAGTTACTGGGGATGCTACAATCTAAAATATAATTTTGGAACAGAATAAATTATGTAAACTACTGATTGATAGGGACAAATATGAAACTGAATAGGAAAATGAACATAGTAGGGCAAAAGAATTTAAGCTACTAGAAAAACCAATGTACAACAGACACTTGTACTTCTCTATATGAAAGAAATATCTATAAACTGAAGATACTTAATATAGTCAAAAGAAAAGTAAAATGAACATATATGCTCTAAACATTATCTTCTAAATTGTCCTTTTTTAAAGTATATGTACTGTATTTTTTCTTAAGCAATTACAAATTTGAGGGGATTTCTAGTTACTGTAAAATGGAAAATTAACTCAAAACCAGTATAGTTATCTTAGCTAAAGTTTTATTTCTAGCATTTGGATTAATCTCAGATAATTTGATAAAGAAATTTTCTAAATAGCTTCCCTTGTTTTAACATGTAAAGATCCAAGATTTATATTTTGGGGAGTGTTGAGATAGGGTCTCACTATGTAGTCCAGGCTGGCCTTGAATTCACTATATAGCCCACACTGGCTCGAATTCTCAGAGATCCTCCTGCCTCAGCCTCCCCAGCACTGGGATTACATGTGTGCACCACCACATCTGGCAAGATTCATGATTTCTTTAACAACCTTATTTATATGCTACCTATAGGCAAGATATTATTCCTAGTATTTTTCCTCTGCTTCTTTTTAATTGCGAGTCTTGATTTGGTAACTTTAACAAGCTCTGAGAAATGCTGTATTGGAACTTCTGTCTTCTTTAGTTATCTGGGAAATTTCAGTACTTGTGGTCTTCTCTCCATTTTGCTGATCAGCTATATACTAAAAATATTGATTTAAACCCTTTCTAGAATCAATTTATTATTATTATTTTTTGAAACAGGGTCTTGCTGTGTAGTTTAGGCTGGCCTCAAAGTCTCAGAGATCCTCCTGCCTCAGCTTCCTGAGTGCTGGGATCACAAATGTGTGCCACAATGTCAATTGATTAGTTTAGTAGAAATGTTGTTGTCTTTGAAACTGACACAAGAGTTTTGTGGAGGACAGACAAGGTGGTGGTACCTAAGAACACTGTCTCCCCCAACCCTATCCTCTCAAGTGTGGGTGGGCCCGGTGGGTGACAACATAACACAGTGAAGGTGATAGGGTGTCCTGCCATGACCAGGGCCCTTATTGCCAATGGTGATGAGATGTGCCTCCTGCTATGGAACACTGACTATATTAATTTACATAAGGCTTTTGTCTTGCTAGAAGACTCGCTGTCAAGTCTAGCTCTCCTCTCAGGCTTTGAAGATGCAAGCGGTCACAAGTCCAACAGCGGCAGAGAACCAGCGGAGTGACTCAGGACCAGTGCCTTCCCACAGTCAAGCCTTCAGATGTGAACTCTATCCTGGCCCGTATCTGGCTCACAGCCTTAGAGAGTGTCCAGCTAAGCTGTGCTTGGAGTCCTGGCCCATGAAAATTGGAATAAGTCATGTTTTAAGCTGCCAAATGTGTAGTAATTTTCTATGTGGCAAAGAAAAAGAATATACATCTGCTTAGCCAAGTTTAATTACTGAGAACATATGGAGGACTAGGAGAAGACAGACAATCAGTCCAAGAAAAGTCTAAATATCTTGGTTATGTTTCCTTTACTTGTTTCTCTTTTACCTTTTGGCTGCAAACAACAAAAATGGTTCAAATAGACAGAAAATGAATTACTTGGAAGGATACGGGGAGGCTCACAGAATCGCAGGTGGGACAAAGGCTGGCCGGGGCCCCTCTGAAGACCCCCCTGCTAAGCAAGGCCATCTTCATATTGCCACACAGGGCACTGCCCGCTGCCTATCACCAGGTGCTCACTGCTGTCTCAGCCACCATGACAAAGCTCTCAGTGACCTGGACCTTCACCACAACCCCAGGCCTGAGGACCCAGACCAAGGGCCTCTGATGGTGACCCCCAGGCCATCTGACCAGAGGATGGGCACCATCCTCAGCTTGAATAACATTCTCCTGTATAAGAAGAACACCGAAGTATGAAACACGAATATTGTGATGACTTTAAAGCCACTGCTCTTTTTTAGGTGTGAACAGGGTATGTATCGCTGAAGCAAGTGAGATTCACGGCAGATTTTGTAATGAAAATAATACATAGTAGCCACCAGAAGCCAACACATGGGCGATGCCTGCAGACAGGAAAGTGATGGGAAAGAATAGATTTCTGTGAAAATCATAATTTATCTTATTTTTTTTACATTGTGAATCAAATGATTTAATTCCATTTTTCTTGGAAACTGACTATCTTGAGACTGCCTGATGCACTACAGATGGTCTTGTGAGTTACTGACTGCTCTTTGAGAAACACTGAAGGGAAGAATTCAGAAATTGTCTTCAATAAATGTAGCAAATAATATATTTTAAAAAAGGGATAACTGAAGTGAATCAATAAATGGCAGGTGGAAGTACACAAAGATAATAAATGGGGATAGCATATGCCTTACATAAAAATTCGTTTAAAATATTAGCAGAATATATAATGTTTCTATAAAACAAAAGATAAACCATAAAAACATCACAGGAAATCATGGCATAATACTTAAAAATATAAATTAGAAATGGGAAGAACTTTTCTGAACAGAATTATTAAATAAAAAGTTTTATAAAGGTGATTACATAGAATTTTTTTTTAAAAAAAATCTTTATTTGTATTAGTTATAACTAAGGCTTTACATCCTTAATAGAAAGAGCCATTCCAGGCTGGGGATTTTAGCTCAGTGGCATAAGCACCTGCCTGGCAAGTATGAGGTGATAAGTTCAATGCCCAGTACCAAAAAAAAAAAAAAAAAAAAAGAAGAAGTAGAAACAGCCATTCCAAGTCAGTTAGGGGGCCCTCAAGCAAAACGGACAAAAACCAAGAATAATAAGGAGATGGGTCACAGAAAAGACGGATGTGTGACCAGGACCAAAAAAACAAATCAAAGCAATAATTAGAAATAACTTTTCATCTATTGGGTTGTCAAAGATTTAAGAGTCTGGTAATCACTGTGAGCCGGTGGTGGGAGAAGGTAGTATTGTCAGACTCAGTGAGTCCTACCTACACACATATTTAAGTCACTGAAGAGTTCAGAAATGTGTCCTTTGTGTGGTATTTTTGTAACAGAATACACACATGTGTACACACACACAAGCACATACACACCCAAGCACCCCAAATCCTTCATACTTTTGGGTCTCTATAATGAAACAATATTCACTCCAGCGAATCTAAGAGAGGTCAACTTCTTTAGAATAGATTCATAGTCCATACACAGAATTTTTTTAATACCTTGGACTACCTAAATTAGTCTTTCTATATGAATGAGCAAAATATTTAAAATATCACTGCTGATTTTTAAATTTGTGGCAACAGATTCATTTGTAGCTTTGTGGCCCCAGAAGGGCAAGGTTGGATTTTCTCCTTGCTGCAATGCCTGTCTCCTTCGCCGCCACAGCCAAAGAACAAATATCTATGGCACGCAAACGACCCAGGGTTTGCTTGCAGCAACCTGCACGTGCCCAGCTGTGCGGTCATCAACTTAAAACCTACAAGGCAGATGCTGCGATCCTTTATCATCCTTGGCGTGAAGCCAAGGCTCATTCTCCAATGGAACAGACAAGAGATAAATCTTCTAGCTGGCGTGGTGGGTCTCGCTATCCTCGGACTTCTCTGCTGAGAACACTTGTCATACAATGGACACAAACTGATCGGTTGCTGAAGTCACATCCCGCGGCAAGACTGCAACAGTAAACTCTTTCCTGCTCTTCTACCGTAGGCTCGGCGTCCATAAATACCATCTTCAAATACGTGCAATACCGTATATTATAATTTTTAAATGCAAGTTTCTTTTTCAGCATAACTGCTCTCTCACTGAATGAACAGGACTGAGTGTTCCTATCCTGGAAAGACGAGACAGCAGGAAAATGTATTTGTTTAATCATAGCCTTGGAAGAGAACGGTATGTTCTTAGGTTGTAACTTTTTAGAAGAGAATTTAGAACATATATTAGCGCTTTCCCTGAAGGGGATTGCCATTCAAGGATTATATTGTTATCACTGGATAAAGACATGCAGAGAAAAAAAGAAAAAAGAAATTTTGTTTCTACAGTTATCACAAAGAAAAAGATCCACATGAGACTCACAATTTGAGAATTCTAGGCCATTTTCTACAGGAGGTTATTTTACTTTCTTAATGAAGACTGGTTGGGGTACAGTACTACAAAGAGACCTATATTTGCATAGACTAATATTTTCTAAAAGTAGACTGAAATACAATTACCATAGTCATTTCAAATCACTGCCTTTATAGGTAAAATGTTTGCTTTTAAATTAGATTTGTTACTGGGGTGTGTGTGTTACTGGGGATTAAACCCAGGGCTTTGTTCTGGCTAGGCAAACAATCTCCAGCTGAGCTACATTACCAGCCCTTTTTATTTTATTTTGAGATAGGTTCTCACTAAGTTGCCCAGAATGACTGACTTCAAACTTGTGATCCTTCTGCCTCAGCCTTCCAAGTAGCTGGGATTGCACGCATGTACAACCAAACCCAGCTTTCTCTCTTTTTTGAAAAGAAAACATAAACAATTTTAACACGTGGTAGCTGTACATATTCATGGGTGCAGTGTGACACGTCAGTACATGTATAATGTCTAGTGATATTAATCAGCACACCCATACACTGGACAATTATTATTTGCTTGTGTTGGGAACACTTAGAATCTTTTCTACTAGCTATTTTGAAATATTCTAAAGTTGCCAACCACAGTTATCGTACATTCTATAGCTGTATATTCCTTCTATCCAACTGTACTTCTGTACCCGGTAATCATCCTCTCTCCATTCCCTCTACCCCACACGCTTCTGAGCTGCTGATAAGCACCATTCTTCTGTGAAATCAACATTTCAGCTTTCACCTATAAGTGAACATATATTTATCTTTCTGCTCCTGACATAACATTTTACATAATGTCTCTCAATTTAAATCAGCACTTCCTACTTTCATCATTAAAAGTTTACCTTAAAAGTTCACTTTCAAGTCAGGGCCTGGTGATACACCCCTGTAATTCTAGCACACTGGGAAGCCAAGGCAGGAGGATTGCAAGTTTGAGCCCAGTGTAGGCAGTTTAGTGACTGAGACCCTGCCTCAAAGTAAAAAAATAAAAATAAAAAGGGCTAAAAATGTCACTCAGTTCAATCCCTAGCACCATATATACCACCAGATGGATCATAGATCTAAACATCAAATCCAAAACCACAAAACTTTTAGAAGACAACTCAGAAGAAAATCTAGGTGATCTTTGGTATGGCGATGGCATTTTAGAATTAATACCAAAGGCATGGCTCATGTAATAAATAGTTGATATGCATTAAAATTAAAAACTTCCTATGACAGACAATTAAGATAATGAGAGGAAAAATCACACACTGGGCCAAAATACTCACAAAAGACATACCAGATACATGATGGCTATCCAAAATAGACAGATAACTTCAAACTCAACCATAAGAAAATGAAAAACCCAAATGAAAATAGCCAAAAGTCCTGAGTACACCCAGAAGATATACAGATGCCAAGTGTGCATATGAAAAGATGTTCAACATTATGTGTCCTTAGAGAATTAAAAACTCAAACACTAAGATACTACCACATACATATTGAATGGCCAAAATTCAGAACATTGACACTACCAAGTGTTGACAAGAACCTGAAGTAACAGGAACGCTCACTCTTCACTAGTGGGAATGTAAAATGTACGTGCAGCCACTTTGGCAGGCAGGTTGTCAGTTTTAAAACTGGATTTACTTTCACCATACGACTCAGAAATTGTACTTGTTGGTATTCAATCCAATGGGTTGAAAAATTACATATTAAAATCCTCTGCATGTGAATATTCACAGAAACTGTATTTATAATTGCCCTAACCTGGAAGCAACCTTCAGTCAATTGTCATTCAGCCAATGAATGAATAAATAACCCTTGGTACATTCAGACAACAGAGTATTATTCAGAGCTAAAATGAAACAAGCTCTTGAGCCATGAAAAAATATGAAAGAAACTTAAATGCACATCACTAAGTGAAAGAAGCTAAAGTATGAGACATTCTGGAAAAGGCAAAACTATGGAGACAGTAAAAGATCAGTTGTTGCCAGGGGTTACAGAGAAGAGAGGGATAAACAAGCAAAGCACAGAGGATCTTTAGGGTTGTGAGGCTGTTCTGTAAGAAAGTGTAACGGTGGATACCTGTTGTTCTACATTTCTCCAAATCACAGAATACAGGATACCAAGAATGAACCCTTATGTAACTCTGGTCTTTGGGTGATAAGTGTGTGCCAATGTAGGTTCATTAACTGTGAAAAAAAAAAAAAAACTGCACCAGCCTGGTGGGGTGTGTCTGTAGTGGGTGAGGCTGAATATGTATATGGGCCAGGTGGGGGTGGGGGATGGAGTATACATGGAATCTCTCTCTAGTTCTTGCTCAGTTTTGCTATAAACCTAAAACTGCTCTAAAAAGGTGCTTGCTTGTTTTTTAAACTAAACATTCAAAAATATTATTTGTCAGTATTTGCAAATTCTAACTTGATTAGTGTTTTAAATATAATTCAAATATTTCCATAGAATACAGATACCCAGGGTCAGGTGTCTGTTTCCCCCCACAAATAGAACAATCTTTTGCAGACCCTGGGGAAGCAGCTTCCTCTAGGTGAGTTTTGCTCAATGCCTGAGACAAGCAGATAGAAATAGCTCCAGATCCTTCTGCTGGTTGATAATGTGCCTCTGCTTCTCTATAGCTGCAAGAACTCTGTTTGAGCCCTGGCTTAGTGTTAGGCCCAGGCGGGGTCGGATTGAGGTGCACTTAGGGAAAGGGACCAGGGCCCAGAGAGAATTTCTGTTTCTTTCTGCTTCAAAAGCTGATGTATGCCAGTGTATTTCTGGCTTAGTTCTTTCACTACTTATTTTTGTATATTCATTTCAGTTTTCCAATAGAAATGGCATTGTTCCACAGGAGAGACAGACTTATAGCCCTAGACATGGAACAAATTGAATTGAAAAAGGACCACAGGATAAAGATGAGATCTTAGGGCTCCCAACCTTTTTGTCCTTTTAGGTTTATTCTGTCACTTCACAATGCCTTTTAGAGAGTGTGCACTTTATAAGAAGGTCAATGGTTCTAAGAGGGTCTCATCTTTAGGATGTACACAGTGATCCAGGAACTAGGCTGCAAACTTGCCTTTGTCCATTAGACCTAGCATGAAGGGTTGAGAACTGAAGCTGGACACCGTCAGTGAGGAATTCAGCTAGATTCATGCCCTTGTCTTTTCCCTTGTCCAGTGAGAAAGTTTTCCATTCACTTTAGTACACACTAAATGTGTGGACCGTAGAGCAGCACCACCTCAGCTCTATCAGCAGAGCCAGGAAGGAGGCTCAACATGCTTTCCTTATAGAAGCTTAAATCTCCTTGAAATGCAATACATGGAGAGTTAGACATTACAGTAGATTCCCTTTGATAAGAGACTGTCTTGGCCATTTGTTTTGTGTGATAGACTTTATTAAGTTCCCTGTCTCTTGTCCTCTAACCGGGGAGGCTAGGGTTGAGGAAAGAAAGAAGAACACATCTGGAGTACAATGCAATGCTGGTTTGTGTTTCTGCAAGCAGCCCCCCAGAACATGACTCCCAGGCATCGCTCATTGTTTCATGAGGAAGAGTTAGAGCACCAGGCAGCCCTCCAATGCCCACCAATGAGTTAAGTATGATACGGACTTGCTCTGGTGAGTTCCATGTGTGCAAAGGAATGTGCCTTACCTTACCAAGAGTGTTGTGAGAAATCCTTATTTTATAAATTATATATCAGGCACGAGCCTTTCCAAGTATTAACTCACTAAATCCTTGCAACGACCTCACAAAAGGTAAATGATAGGTGTTTACTGAGTCAGTAAGTCATTACAAAAATTTAAAATGATTTAAAAGCTAGAATCAGTGAACAGAATTTTTCTTTTTTTTTTTCACGGTACCGGGGATTGACCTTTCAACCTCACGGCTGCCAGGAAGGCACTGAAGCTACTGAGCCAAACTCCCAGCCCTAGTTTTTTCAAGGCAGGGTCGCACTATGTAGTTCAGGCCGGCCTTGCTCATGTTGTAGCCCAAGCCGGCCTTGAACTCACAACGCTCCTCCTACCTCAGCCTCCCCGAGTGCTAGGATTAAAGGTGTGCGCCGCCACGCATGTAAACAGAAATTTCAGATAAGCAATTTGATAAATTTAGTTGGGGTTGGATATACACTATTTACAAAGATTCTACCATTGTGTTTAATTTAAACATATCACCCAATTAAAGAATATATATATATCTTAATTTCTTAAATTTCCCTTAAATGTAGATAAAATTAATGTCTTTTTGTAACTTCTTAGGCATGCTTTGGTTCCTGGGTATTTGCATCCATACAAAACAAGAGGATATTTTAAATGACAATAAAGACCTTTATGTAATGTTTAATCAAAGAATATTTAAATTTACCTTAAATATTAAAAGACTCAAATTCTGCTATTGAGGTTACTGTGGTCATATATCCAAGGTTTTTGTCTTCCTTTTGGGGCACAGACGACCTGAACAGAAAATGCAGACAACAAGAGGACCAAGACAGGGAAGAGCTTGCTGCTGTAGCTCATTTCTCCCAGGCTGGCTCAGAATACGCCTTCTGCTGGCTCAAGAGGCCTCCAGCGCCAGGCGTCGCAGATGGCTCACGACGCGTCTCGGAGTACACTCCAGATGAATCCGAGCAGCAGCCCAAACATTCCTTTCACTTGAGTCTCCTTATCTCAAGTCTTGGCATTCTAGTGGTGGAGGCACACGGTGCTGTTTTGGGCTCCTTCACAATATGCTTCTCCCCGGAATGCGGCACACTCAACAAGAAAACAACTTCATGGCACTTACATGTGGGGACGCAAGGCTTCAACCCGACGGCCACCTACACGGCCGAGCACACTCGTGCCCCACAAGTAAAGAGAGCGATCTTCAGGGTGCCCATGCCGCTGGTGGCCACCAATCGGCGTCAGCACCCATCGCTGCGCTCACACACAGTTTATAGAGGCGCTGGCGCGAAGCCAGGCGCGTCCCTGCATCCCAGAGACCGAGGGTGAGCTGAGAGCAAAGAGCAAACCGCTTCGTTTCACATGGAGCAGATTCCCTGCCAGCCCGGAGACTTGATCTTAATTGAAATGCTGACATTTCACTTGATTTTCATCACTCCACTGAAAGGGCAATGTAGGCTGAGTACCAAAGTGTGTTCTGTGCTTTGTGAGATGGTAAAATTCTGTCCCTCTCAGTGATCTATCCAGACGCAATGCCGAGGGAGAGAACTTAGGAACGGTACGATTTCATACAGTAAATCTGTCTACCTACTTGGAATTAGAGAATCTTATTTTTGGATGGGCAGATTTTAAAAAACCATTAAAGCTTCTCCTTCCCTTATTTCATATTGCAACCTGCCACCATGACTGTATTCACTGAGCAGGTTCCCTGAACTCAGAAGTCACACTTTGCTCAAAGAAGCAAGACAGTGGTATTGGGCTGAATAATGCTCTCTCTCTTCCTCCACCTGCTCCCTCCCCACCTGGAAATATTCATGGCCCAATGCCTAGAACTTGCAAATAGGCCATCTTCTATGGCAAAGGGGATTCTTTAGATGTGATTAAATTAGGGCTTTGAGATGAGATTATCACAGTCCCTTTTGGTGGCCCCAGTGTGATCACTAAGGTGATTTTAAGAGGGGCAGGAGGGACAGTCAGGCAGCAGACGGAAAGGCAGGGGTAGAGGTCCCAGGTGAGAAGGTGCTGTGCTGCTGGTGCTGAACACAGAAGGATGCAGGTCTGCTCACATAACCAGGACTTCAGATCTCCAGAACGGTAAGATAACTGCACGACCTTAAAGCACTGAGTGTGCTGTAATTTGTTATCACCACAATGGGAAACTAACCGACACTTCCTGAAGTAGAAACCAGAGTATTTCCCCATGCAGAGGTAGATCAATGGGCTCTTTGCGACTCTGAGTAAGCCTTTAGTACTGGGCCACTTTACACTGGTTTTCTTTGAACTGATCTCCTTCCAAGCTCCTTTGAAACCTTGCCCCTCTGGCCTTAACCTCCAAGCACACTCTGTCTGTCTCAGTCCATTTTCTGTTGCTCTAACAGAACACCGGAGGGTGGATAATTTATAATGGAAAGATGTTTATTTGGCTCATAGTTCTAGGAGCTATGAAGTCCAAGGCCAGGCAGCTGCATCCGGTGAGGGCTGCATGGCCCATCATCATATGGAGGAAAAGCAGAAGGGCATGCAAGCACAGGGAGAGAAAACAAGAGGGTTGGGCTCACTTTGTAACAATCCACTCTTAGCATAACCAACCCACCACTATGACAAAGGCATGAATTCCCTCTCACGACCTAACCATCTCTTAAAGGCCCCACTGACCAACTCCACCACAATGACAAATTTCAACATGAGTTTTGGAGGGGAAAAGATCACACTCAAACTATAGCAACCATTTTGTTTCTATTTCCCCCAAATCTATGCAGCTTCCTCCTTTCCTTTATTCACGTCTGTATCTCCTTTGTGGGGCCTTCCTTGTCCACTCTTTCTGCAGCTGGAGCCCTGCTGTGCCTTCCTCCGTGTTACATTTTGCTTCACAATGCTTACAGTTCCCTGACATGTTCGTTCATTATCAGTCTTCCCCAACTGCTCTCTGTTTTCTTCACTGCTTTATGCCCAGGGCCTGGACAGTCCTTCCAACAAGGACTGCTCAATGCAAATATTTCAAAGACATGAAAGTACTGCGGGTGGTCGGTGCTGGATGCCACAGAAAATAGTGTTGGGGTCTTTTCTCTTTCTGCCAACAAATACATTAGCTTTAGACCTTTTCTTGTCCTGTGTTCTAATCTTTGTATTCCGATGAAGTTATGAAGAAAATTGAGTAGAAACTTCCATTAAAATATTAAGAAAGATGTCTTTAACTTTCTGGAGAGTTTTATTTCTAGTGAGGCAATGAAATATGCTTCATTGGCATAATTGTTTAGTCAAATTGTTGAAATTATGTAAATATCTCAATATTCAAAGTTCAATATTTCTCTTGGTCCTAGAACAGTCTTTTTCCCTTTCTTCCTTCCTTCCTTTCTCTATCTTTATCTCTATCTCTATCTCTATCTCTATCTCTATCTCTATCTCTATCTCTATCTCTCTCTCTGTCCCTTCCCACCCCATTCCATTCCCAGGGCTGGAATGTATGAAATTATCTCACAGGCAACATTTAACTCAAAATGTCCTGAAGAAATGTGTACATCATAGATCTTATTCAAACTGAATAATTTCCTATAAGATACAAGTTATTGGGGAGGATAATACTTAAGCTTTAAAAGACACCTATGAAGCTGGGTATGGTACCACACTGCTGTAATCCCAGCACTCAGAAGGCTGAGGCAGGAGGATTATTACAAGTTTGAGACCAGCCTGGGCTACAAAGTGAGCTCAAGGTCAGCCTGAACTGCATAGTAAGACTCTGTCTCAAAAAGACAAAAAAAAAAAAAAAAAAAAAAAAAAAAAAAAAAAAAAAAAAAAAAAAAAAAAAAAAAAAAAAAAAAAAAAAAAAAAAAAAAAAAAAAAAAAAAAAAAAAAAAGACACCTATGAGTTCACATTTTAATCTGTGTAACAACTGTTACCATAATTTTCAGAGCTAAGTGAACATTATCATTGTTCAGAACATTCTTACAAGTTGTTTTATTTGGAATTACCATCAAAGAGGGATAAGGGAATATATAAAAATGACCAAAAAATACCAAAACATGACAAAAAAAGATAAAAATGACAAAAAAGAAGACCAACATCATTAGAGAAATACAAACAATCAGAACTACCTCCAGATACCATTCAACATCCCTAGCATGGCTATTAAGGAGAATAATAAGCATGCTGATGAAAATATGGATAAATCAGTTTCCTTGTACATTACTGGTTAAAATATGAAATGATGTAGCTTGTGTGGAAGAGTTTGATTATTTCTCAGAAAGCTAGACATAGTAGTATCGTATGACCCAGCAAATACCTCCTAGATCTGTACCCGAAAGAACTGAAAATAGGTGCTCAAAAAATACAGGTACACAAATGTTCATAGTAGCACCATATACAATAGCTAAACTGCAGAAATAAATGTCCACAAGCAGATGAATGAAAAAGCAAAATGTGATATAGTCATATAATAGAATATTGTTCACACATAGAAAGGAGTGAAAGTATTGCTATGTGCTAAATATGATCAAATCTCAAAAACACACTTATAAGTTAAAGAACTCAGACACAAAGTATCACATATTGTATGATTCTACTTACATCGAATATCCAGAACAGGTAAATCCACAGAGATAGAGAGCAAATTGGTGTTTTCCATGGTCTAGGGGAAAGAGGAATTGGGATGAAAGTGTTTTGAAACCAGTCAGAGCTGGTAGTTGTATAACACTGTGAATATACTAACTGTTAGAAGATGGTTAATTTTATGGTATGTAAATTTCATGTCAATTTTAAGAAAATGGAAGAAAAAAAAGGAGAAAAACTCTTGCATTCTCCAAACTACCTAACATAGTCATAGTACAGGATATTAACTTTGCAATGAATATTTGTGACACTTACTGGTAGAAAATATTCATGCCCTAAAATTAATTTCTTTTGGAATTAGTCAAGATACTTCTAGGCCAAGAGATCTGAATAAGGGAGGTTATCAACTGAATAATGCTATCTTAGTTTTTAAAAGAATAATGTATGTGTACAAAGTGAGAGAGTGCTGCCAGAGACTCACATTTCCTCCCGCCTAGCAAACCTGAACTTATTCTTAAAACACCCTGGCCCACATGTCACCACACAGCAATAACAGAATGAATGAACTCAGGAATGACTGAATGAGAACAATTTTGTTTTGTCTTACAAACTGGCTCTAAAAGCAGAATCCCAAACCTCTTTGGGGTAATATCAACATTCTGAAATTACCATGTCCTGCTCAAGGCTGTTTGAATTCTCATTTTTGCTAAAATCTTTCCCTTCAGTGTTTTAATTGAGACATCACATAGAACTCCCCACCCCAGGGGAGTGGGAACTAGGGGTGCTTAGTGCAGTCAGGCAGTACCTCTTAAGACCAAAACTTTCCAGAAATAAACATGCGTTAACTTGTTCTCTATTAGAGTCAACAACGGGTCTTTGTCATTAAGGAAGGGATGTTTTAATATTTGTGTAATCAAGCTGCCACCTCAATTCTGCCAGGGTTTTCTTATCTCATGGGAACTCCTCTGATAACAATGCAGTTTTGTGCTAAATTTCAAACAAATCTGGGCCATGGTAGGCTTGGCAGGGCTGGGATGGTGTATAATTATGTGCCTTCATTCTGTCACACAAAACAAGGTGAAATTCTTAGCATTTTTCTTTGACCTTAGGCCATTTCTTGAAACTTGAAACAGCATAAAATTTAAAGGGTTCAAGCAATTGAAATAAGAAAAAAAAAATCAGTGTTCATCTGAAACTACAGCAAACTGATAAACGAAGATTCTACAAAGCTTTGCTTACAAATCTCTTGGGTTTTGTAACACAGCACCATTTAAATGATCAATCTTTGACGGGGAAAGGGACCTCTCACACTACTATAGGTCATCTCTTATCAATGGGGTACACATCCCAAGACCCTCAGAGAACACCTGAAATTTTTTATTGTATTGAACTGTATATAACATTGCCTTTTCCTAGATATATTTGCCTATGATAAAGCTTAATTAAAAATTAGGCATAGTAAGAGATTAGTAACAATAACCAATAAAAAATTAGGATGGTTGTAGTTATACTACAATAAAAATTTGTAATTGGAGCCATTATTAAGTAAAATAAAGGTCATTTGAATAAGAGCTCTGCAATGTCACAAGAATTGGTTTGCTAACCTACATGGCTACTAAGTGACTAATGGGAGGGTAGCATATACAGTGTAGATAGATTGGACAAAGAGCAGATTCAAGTCCAAACTGGACAGCATGAAATTTCATTGCACTACTCATAACTGTGTGTACTTTTAAAATTTTCAATTGTTTTTGGAATTTTCCATGTAATATTTCCAGACCACAGTTGACATTTAACTAAAACTGTGGAAAACAAAAGCATGGATAAGAGACTATATCTAAAATAGCACTTCTATCCTCTCTGCCTGACTATAATTTTCTTCAGGGTTTTATCACTTCTGGGTACTGTGTCATATGTTCATTTGGTTACCTGTTTATTTTCTGTTTGTCCTAATGAAATGTAGGCTTCATGTGAGTGGGGACTTCGTGTGCCTTATCACTGCTGTATTCTCTGCACCCAGAAAGGTATCCAACTCAGTATGTACTCAGTTCATATTTGCAGATATGTCTTTCATCACAATTATATTCTAAAATTGTGATTTGTAATGGCTATGAGTGTGGGGAGTGGCTGAAGCTGGAGATTGATCAGGGCTGAAGCAAGGCCAGCCCTGAGAACATGGAGTGTCCAAGGCAAGCCACGTGAACAAGCTGTTCTAGCTCTGAGAACACAAGGTGCCTGAGGTGAGCCAGACAAACAAGTTGTTAGGCAGAGGGCTTTCAACTGACATTAACCTTCCAAGTGTGTAAATAAACGTACTGCAGTCGTTTGGTGGTTCCTTTTCTCCCATCAGGAGAGAGAGCTCCACCTGACCTCAGCTTTCTGCATTCTGACTCTTGGCTAAATTTCTTCATCCTCCACCATCCTCCCCACAAGAAATCTGAGATCTGTGCTAGACACAGCATATGAGAATAAAGTATTTTGAAATAATTCAATCCAGTATGCTGCATCCAGTCATTTATAACTGTTATGGAATTCATATGCTTTTTTATGGAAGGACATCTATGGAGACATGCTGAACCAGGTAAAAATGGAATCCACATAGAGCACAGACTTATTTGTAAATTATCAAATATTATTTGAATGAATGGTCCGGTAGTGGTATTGTTGTGACAGGGTGGGCCACAGGCCCCTGTCTGTACAGTATGGCTTAGATTCAGTCATCAGGTAAACTTTTGGAAACTGTCACAGCAAACAACATTTCTGGAAAAATCAAATTCTATTGTAAATACATGGAGTCACATTATGGTCATATATTTTTAACACAAGATGCATGATGTACTTGGCAAATATCCATGGGGGAGATCAGAGTAATAGTCTTAGATTTACTTCTACCGTGTATCTTGACTTTTGCTTTCTTCTTTTTTTTTTTTTTTTCAACTCTTGACTGTGGTCTCCTTCTCTCTCATTTCTGCCTACTCAGGCTGTAGGCACAATCACACAATCAGCTTAGCCTCTGTGGCAACACTTTTACATACTCACCCTGTGGCATCTCAGTTCAGCCACTCTCGCAACCATCTCCTTTTATTAACTGCATCCCTAGGTCCTTCCCATCAGGCCTCATAAGAGCAACGTGAAGGTACATTCAACCCAGACAAGCACCCAGTAGCATTTACCCAACTGAACAAAGCTGTTTCCTGACACCATGAAAACCAACTGCCCCCAACAATGTTAAAAAAGATTGGTGGTTGTCTTGATTACTTTTCTCTCACTGCTGAAACAAAATACCCAATGCCCAAAATGAAGGAAGGAAAGGTTTACTTAGCTTACAGTTTGGGAGGTTTCAGTCCATAATCAGCTGGCTCCAAAACAGGGTGGCATGGCTGAGGGGCAGCTGTTCATGGCAGCTGCAGCAGATTCCGAAAGCAGCAAAAGTGAAAAGGGCAAAAAGGGGCAAAAGGGAAAAGCAAGCCTCTCTTCCTCCCTTATATAGTATGCAAGATACCCACCCCAGGGCAGGTGCAAGACTCACACTGCCAATGCCAATGCTAGACAATGAACCAATCACAACCTCTAGATTTAGCCATCTTTGAAAGCCCACCCTCCCATGACTGCGTGAGGTTTTGCGGGGGACATCCAGACACAAATCATAATAGTGGTATATTCCTAAACTGCTTATTTTATTTCATAACTCTCAAGTCTATTGACAATTCAGGAAAGCAGGAGAAAATCTGGTTCATGTTGTAGTAATACTGCATGTCATGTAGATACTAATTAATTTTTATGGCAGAGTCTTGATCATAAGAATTAACAAGATTTCACATCTAACTCTGATTAATACAGGAATAAATTCAAGAAAAACTGACATGAGGTGGGGGTAGGAAGTGGGGAGACAGGGTCTTCAAACTACTCCTCCCAGTACAGGGGGGCTCTAGGGCATCCTGTGATACATTATGGAACCTATGTACTGGACATGGTGAGACATGGTAGATACCATGGTAGGATATCATGGAAAATTGCTATAAAATATGCTGCTTTCTCACTACTATCTAGCAGTTAACTCACTAGATAGTTTGTTGGATTTTTATACAACTTGAAAGCAGTGCATACTTGTTGTAAAAATAAAATAAAAATAGAAGAGTCTTTTAAAAAGTGACTTTTTTATTCCTCATGGATGAAGAACTATTTTGAGCTTGGGATTTGATATTTTCAGGCATTCTTCTATGCACAAACCAAATGCTTCCATAAAGGTAAACTCAACCTCACATATCATATTCATATGAACTGATTTTCACAGTACTGCAATTCAGAATTATTGCTTCCTCATTTGGGTGTTAGGATTGAGGTTTATTCTCCTTGCATATATCAGGAGCAAAGGCCAACGCAAGCATGCTGATCCATCTTAGGTGCTTTGAAAGTTTGCTTTCCCAGGGAAGGTGATTTGAAATGTTCAAAGGGAGTAGAAAACCAGCATCAGTAGACTGAAGCTTTTTCAGATGAAAGCTGGCTCCTCCTTGTACCTCAATTTATAGGCAAGTTTCACAAGTCTTATTCTTTCAACATTTCCCTTGAAAACATTTTTTTCTTTAGATATATGGTACTTTTTCTCATTAGCTATAAAATTTAGCACACTTGTTACTGTAATTATTATCTCTGGGAGGACTTGCTACAAAAACATACATTTCACCATCCTAAATTTGGTTTCATGTTCATTGGACAGGAGAAAAGAGTCAAGATTCAAAGGTATTACTTTTGGCTCTGCAAGAATTTTACCAATATCATTAAGTTTCTCTGGCATCTTGCATTCAACTACATTTCTCTCAACTATCCTTGCCTCTCTGAACATTTTAAAAATCTGTGTAATGAGATAGTATAAATACATCACTGTGCTCCAAGGAACACACTGTGGCTTGGCAACAATGACAACAGGCTCAAGCCGAGTCCCGTGCCACAAACACCCACTGAGTGCACACACTGAGCTGGGCCTAAGGACACCAGGGCGCAGATCGCTCTGCCCTCGATCAGCTCTGGGCCAGTGGGGAGCCTGTGTAGGTAGGGTCAATGGCAGGCAGCAAAGCCAAGGAGCCAGACATGCAGTCCTTGCGGGGGATGAGAAGTCTGGGGCCCAGGCTCGTGCAAGGAGGTGTGGGGATAGTGTTGGGACACAGAAGAGGCCAGGTACATGAGCGTCTTGCATGCAACCTTGAGCTGGGACTTTATCCCGAGGATCATGGATGATTTTTCAAACAGGATGTGGAGTTAAATTAGAAGATTTACCTCGCTGTTCGCCTCAGTTATGTTAAGAACAAGGAAATAAAACAAAACTGGGACTTAGTGCAGATAAATGTAAAAGTTGCCAGGTATGGTGCACACAGCCATAATCCCAGCACTCCGGAGGCCGAGGCAGGAGGGTCACTGCAAGATCAAGGCCAGTCTGGGCTACTTAATGAGTTCAAGGGCAGCCTGAACTGCATAGTGAGACTCTGTTTCAAAAAATACCAAAAACAAACAAACAAACAAAAAATGTAAAAAGTATAAACCCCAGCCCCTATGCATGAATCAAAGGAAAATGACTCAAGCCCTTCCTAGGTCTGTGCACCATTAATTTGGACAGAGGGATAATAATCTTGACGATCTGGTTTCCCCAACAACAAAAGAAAAGAAAATTGCAGATGAAAAGGAATGAATCGGTCATGGTGGCTTTTACTTTTAAACACAGCAATTCAGGAGGCCAAGGCAGGAAAATCGAAAGTTCGAGCCAGGCCTGAGCAACATAGTGAGATCCTGTCTAAATAAATAAGTAAGTAAATAGATAAAAATAACAAGGGGCAGGGGTGTCGCTCCCTGGCGAAGTGCTTTCCTAGTATGCCTGAGACACTGGATTTCATGCCTAGTAGCACAACAATGACAGCAAAAATAATAAAATGAAATTTTAAAAAGGAGGGAGCTGGAGCCTCCAGATGCAACCACACTGAGAACAGGAGACCCTGACTGAGGCACAAGTGGGGGAACAGGATGAGGACAGAGGGACCTGGGGCAGGCTGAACGGTGACCTCCAGCCGCACCGGTCTGGATGAATCTGTGCAATGTTACACTTCTACCAGAGCCATGCGCGACCAGCCCCACGCTGTGGGTGGGAAACCAAGGCCCAGGGACAAAGGAGCCCCAAGCTCCACGCCAGCGATGGGGGAGGTTCAGCCAGGAGCAGCAGCCTGCTCATCTGACTCCCCGTCTGTGTCTTTGGATTATTTATTCCACACTATTCCAAAGGCTGGGGTCTGTTGAACTTGAGAAGGCAACTGAATGCTGCTAACCACGAAAGAGTGTTGCAATCTGAGAATGATTCTCATGCAAAATAGCCACCAACTTGGTGTTTGACGGGAAGAGCTTTGTGGTGGCTGGCTTCCCACCCCCAAGAGCACTCCAGAAAAGGAGGAAGAACACTGGTGACAGGGACCAGCCATCCCACAATCAGAGGACCTGAGAGTGTATCCAGAAACTTGGCCTTGCCCTTTGGGCTTTCCTTGGGCATCAGCTCACACTAAACTGAATTACAGCAAAACCTGTGTGGTCCCTCTGGCATCTTTGGTCCACCTGTTCCTACAGGAGGCATCTATGTACTTTGACTTCTTGCTATAATTTGTTCAAATCCCTGTCCAATTCTCCAGTCCCAAACTCTGGAACTGAATCTCCATGCACAATCCCTGGGTGAAAATGCTAGGGCTTCCCTCTTCGTCCAATTCTTGTCCTTTCCCTGGAGGTATATAGTGTTCCCACAGCTGCTGCCCACCTGCCACATAATACAGGCCCTTCATATGTGTGGTCCCCTAATTAATGGGTCTCGCAGAATTTCCAGCTGATTTCCAGTCCCTGATTATGTGACTGCATATCCTAGCATAGGCAACTTCAAGATAACAGATTGAGACAGTTGTGTTTCATCAAAACTACGACCAAAGCCATTTGGCCGTCTTCCTCTGAGACAGCCTTTGTGGCCAGGACAAAAATAATCACATTTTCCTGAAAAATGATATTGCCTGCAGATTCATGAGTAAGTGGTGTTTGGCATTCCTCTGGAGGAAAGTCAGTGGGAACCCGATTTGGCATGGCCTTGCTTCACGGGTTGGCAGTTGGCCAAGCACATGCTCAACCAGGCATGTGTTTTGTATGTCACTGCCACATTTCCCATGTGCAGTGAAGCTGTGCATGAAGCTGTTGTTTGAAGGAAAAAAAAAATCCAAGACAAAAATCTCTGCCTCCATTACATATCTCTAAAAGCAGAACTGATGAACTGTTTATATAATTCACTATAGAACTGTGAGAAATGAGCTATATTTACAAGCATTTTTGATGATGAAAGGAATAGTGTTAAAATGCGAATGGCATTTTTCATTTATTTCTAGTCTTGCATGTAAGATATTGTTTTGTGAGATCTGATTTTGATAAAACAAAACAAAACAAAATAAAACAAAACAAAACACACTGAGCACCCAAAAGTACGTTGGGAGTTTTTACAGTTTCGATGCTGTGGAAAAACCCTCCCTGAGCCAGCTAAGGACGAAGCCCACATTTGTAGCTATAAGGGACACCACTGTTTCCAGAGCCTTAGGGTTATGGCAAAAGGTGATAAAAGTCAGGAAATGGAGGAGCTGGAGGTGGTTTTTCATTCTGGATGTAGAGCTCCCGATTTCCTATGAAGTCTGGATTTTTAAAGACAAAGTTGGTTTTAATTTTCAACCGTCTGGTTTTTTATGCCATCAGTCACAGTTATTTAGACAAATGTCTTGGAATTTCCTTAATTTAAAAAAATGATGCATTGGTTAATGACAGTTGTCAAATGCTTATTGCTCCAGCTCTTCCACCCATTACCTCAATCCTGTAAGTACCATAGGCAAGCAAGACAGACTGTGAAGACTGAAATCTTCAGAAAGCTAAGAATATTTTCATGCTTTATATCATGCTGACCATTCCTGAAGGTCAAGGTTGCCATCTTTATTTTTATCCCCTCATTTAAAATGTCCTATGTTAAGCTATGTTTTTAGAAATTGATGGTTGCCAAAGTTCCATTACTAAGAAAATAATGCCCAAGTTTATGAAATGTAAACAGATGTGCAGCAGGTGATAAATTAAAGACAAGTCGGGTAGACAAAGTTTTACGCAAAGTTCAATTAATGATATAGCACGTGGTGAGTGTATTTCTCCAGTAAGTGGGGTGATGGCTGACAGGCTGGATGAATAGGTGGACAGATAGATAATGAATAGGTAAAGATGTACAAAGATGGAAACAGACAGACAGACAGACAGTTAGAAGGAGATAGGCAGATAGATGGGTTTTAATTCCAGGTAGATTTGATTCTGATGGGCTCCTCAGTTTAATAACCACTCTTTGTATTAAGTGGCATATGGTCACTTGTTCAACTGCCAATAAAAACTGTTTCATAGCATCTGTGTAAGGTAATAGCCACAACAAAAGAACCACCTTCGGCTTTTCTTCAGCGAGGGCTCTATCTGCCTTCCACTGAGCATGTTTCCTCTGTCAGGTGCTACACAGGTGTGGGGGCCAGGCCATGAAACAGCACAAGAGTGCAGCAGACACACATCCCAGGGAGGCTGGGGGTAGGAGAAAGGACACAAACTCTGTCCTGAGCTGCTGCAGATGGTGGAGAGGAAGAAGGCACCCTTGCGCTGGGTATGACTGGCGGCAGTGGAGAGTGTGTGAGGGGTGAGAAGGAGAAAGGGCAAGAGCCTGAGTCGGAAGGACAGTTAATTGGCATGTGACAAGCGTTGGTATGCAAGTGACACTGCCTCCTCTGCCAGCCCCTGCCAACAGGAGATGCTTCCTTTTGTACAGACACTAGTCCAAAACCTTTGTCATCAACACTTCAGATCAAGTGACCCTCATGACAATGCAAAGAGAAGGTCAACATTATTAAAAAATGGTTTTATAAAAATTTAAAATTTATTAATCAAAAGACCAGAAAAGTGAGCTATCAAATCAATCCTGTGCTTCAATATTTAAGGTCACTGTTAATCCAAAATGATCTGAAACTCATTCTGCAGGGGTGTGTGTGTGTGTGTGTGTGTGTGTGTGTGAGTGTGTGGGTCCGGAGTTGGGTATAACGTGGAGCAGGACCATCTCTCTATCACCCGAAAGCATTGTGTCCACAGTGAGTCACACAGATACAGCTGATGTGGCATTGGCGTCTAATAGCAGCACTGACCCAGCCACTCAGCAGAGTTAGTGACAAGTAAATCGTACCAGGGCTTTGGGGGATCTAAAAATGTACTCCTCTGTAATATCAAACCTGACAAGGGATGTTTAGCATTTCTCATTAGTTACAATTCATATGAAAAGTCTCATTAGAAAGTTTTTGCTGCTGCCATAAATTTTCACTCTTAACATTTGATTTGCTTGGGAGACACCCAAAAAGAAAGCCACCTTCCTAATTAGGAATCGGGGACAGTCTTTCCGTAACCACCTTCTTTGATGAGGTTTAGGGTCTCCAAAAGGACAGTTTATAGGAAGCCTGGGTTCCATGTACATTCTTTCTACACTGTGTCACCCAGAGGCAATTACTTCATCTCCACTCTTTTCTTTCGGCCTTTTTCCTTGGAGGTCTTGGTCACTGCCACAGTCTCATGTCCCACCTGGAGACAGGTAATTCTCAGGCAAAACTTCTCAGTTGGACTACATGCTTGCTGAGCACGAATGGAGGGAGGAGAGATGGTGGGGACTGGCACTGGTGGAGAGATGCTGCAGGGTGGGGTCCTCACACTGGTTACTCTCTGAGACCTCAGTGGGGAGACCTCAGACCAAAAATGGTAACACCTCGCCCCGCTGCCTAGATTCTGACTGTGTTTGTCCAGGGTGAGGCCTAGAGATTGGGAGTTTAGAAAAGATTCACAGGTGATTCTAACAGAGAGCAGGAGTGGAGAACACACTCTAGTTCTAAAGGAAGTCTATGATGTGGCAGCCACCATCAAGATGCTTCCATATGGCTGGGAAGAAAAGACTCAAATGGAGGATGACCTCGGCTATACCACCACTGAGTACAAACTGGATGGAGGAGTCCCAGTGCCCTGGGAGACCAGCTGGAAAGATGCTGTGACCCTCACCCTCTGCCACCAGCTCCAGCAAGAGCTTTCAAGGTGTTTTCATCCGGGAGCTTCCCCTCTCCCCTCTTCCCAGTCTGCTCTTCCCTGTCTTGTCAGGCCTTCAAATCAGTCACGACCATGTCACATTGCTGCCTGAGACCCTTCGAGGAACCCCAAAGAGCTGGTGGAACAGAAGTAGAATTTCAGTCAGCAATGCTGGCCGTGTCTTTTGTTGCTCAAACATTCCAACGCATTTCCTCATGTGTTTGTGCATTTGTGGTCACTTGGCTGGAGAACCCCTTTCTCTCCTCACACCGGTTTCTGATTCCATTTTATCCTCCGGGTCTCATGCAGCAGGCCAAGTTCTTAGGAGCGTCCCACGGCCCCATCGAGAGCAGCCTGCCAGCCCACACTCATTCACCACCCAAACACAGCTTGAGCATCCCTCATCCAAAAATCTATGATTCGAAATGCTAATTTGGAACTTTTCAGAGGTGACACAATGCTGGAAGTAGAGAAATCCCACTCCTGACTTCGTGTGATGAGTCGCAGTGAAAATAAGGGCATATTAAAAATACTGTATAAAATTACTGTCAAACAATGTACATGTGTAAATAGGCTCTCTGTCACTATAACAAATACATGAGACCATCAATTCATAAAGAGAAAAGGTTTATTTGGCTCACAGTTTTAGAGGTCTTAGTCCTTGATCAATTGGCCCAATTGCTCTTGGGCTCTGGTGGCATCATGGTGGGGGTGTGTGGTACAGCAAAACTTCCCTTCACACCAGAGAGCAAAAGAGACAAAGAAGAAGAGGCTAAAAGTCCTGTGTTCCACTTCAAGGCCCTGCCCCAATGTCCTGAAAGTCTCCTTGTGGACCCACCTCTTCAGAGGTGCCGACAGCACCTCTCTTGGAACGAAGCCCACACAACATGGACCACTGAGGGGTCATTGAAGATCCAGACTGTAGCAGTATATAAGGTGTAGAGGACACATAATGAAGTGCATGTTCAAATTTGATATCTGTTCCCCAGGATAGCTCATTATGTAATATGCAAATCACTCAAAATCAGAAAAGATCTGAAATAGGAAACATTTCTGGCCCCTGGCATCAGTTTATTAACTTTGCAACACTGATCACAATCCAAGCATTCTGTCAACTCCTTATTAACTTGTGTGTTCTCTGCTAGAGAGGTCCACAAAGACAAAAGCTCTGTCTCACGCCTTCATCCAGCGTTTCCCGAATGTGCGGATATAGGAATGGTGATTTTGTGCATACAGACAGAGACCAGTCGGGTAGAAGGTGAGGACATGGGGGAGTGGGGACAGAAGAGACGGTGGTGGAGTCAAGTACAGCCAGTTACTAGTAGCAACAAATGTCAGGACTTGAAGTTCACATCTGTCGAGGTGTGAAAACCGTGCTCTGACAGAATGATTCAGGTCTAAGAATGGAATCCTGATTCTAAAATCTAGTCATGAGGCATCACTGTAGTCTACACACAGAACCAGAAGATCAAATACTTAGAACAAATTGGCTTACATGAGGAAATTAAAAATGTAATTTTTATGTTATAGCTTGATATTGGGGAGCTATCTTTTTGAGAAATAATTCCACAGATACCTTTTATCAAACAGTAAAAAGACCTGACTACCTCACTACCTCTTTTTGAAACTGTAGCTTCTCTTGACATAATATACATATTTACATAATATATATAATATATATTATATATATATATTTAAATGAGATGACTGTTTCACAGTGTGTTTTACAAAGCTTGTAGTACTTCACAGAAAAACCGAGCATTTGAAAGAAGTTCTGCAGACTGTAACATGTTAGTGTTATTGGCATAAGAAAAATAACTAGTTATGGGGTCAAATGGGACAATAGCTTTGTTACTCTGTGATCTTGCCTCTAACCACAATCTCTCTGGAAGAAGAAAGAATAAAATTCTTTCAGATTGCAGAAAGGTATGTCTGAATTTTATTCAAGTATCACTTTAAAATTTGGAGGGCTTTTAAAATATTTTTCTATTAATGACCCTAGTATTATACCTTTCAGTGAAAGTTTTGAATAAATTTTTATAGTGGTACCAGATTTCATAAGTGTACTGTACCAAAAAAGAGCTTGATTTTATAATGTCACAAATGTATAAATGTTTGTGAAAGAAATACTTTCAGCTACATATTTTTCTTACCCATGTATTGACTTCTACCCAATGAAGTATTTAGATCTATGATGGAATTTTTTTGACACTGATATTTCAAAATGAATTTCCTTTTGGAAAAACCGCTCCAAATTAATTAAATAGTATATTCGATTTAATTTAAAAGACACATATACTTATTATAGTCCAAGCTTCGTACTTGATATTGTACAAGACACAAAGACCTGGAATTCCCTCTCTCAAAGCAATATGACAACATGAAAATGCTCTGTTGCCTTTGTTATTATTAAGAAGTACTAAATTTATTCATAAAGCATCTATTTATGTATCAGTGAATACTTACTTGGCCTCAATTTCCTCATGTATAACTTGGGGAAAATAATAGTTGTTATCATAGTGATCAAATGTTTACTTTCTGTTCTTTGTTTCACAATGTTGGTAATTAAACACAGAGCCTTTGCACTGAGCTCCAACCCCAGCCCTTTTTTATTTTTTAAGACAAGGTCTTACTAAGTTGCCTAGGCTAAGCTTGAACTTGGGATCCTTCTGCCTCAGCCTCCCAGAGAGCTGGGGTTACAGGACATTGCAAGTATTAAAGATGTAACATGTGTAAAATACTTCACTTGGTGCCTAGGGCATAAAGTCATTCACAAAATGTGAGCTTTCCTTTATAGACATTTGACATTTAGTTGAATATGATTTGCCTTTGTTTTTGATATATTACTGGCACCTGGTTTACAAAAACATAACTTTGATATTACCTTTTTATACACAATATCTCATATCATGAATTTTTAATAATTCACTTGAAATGATCTGTTTGGATAGATAAAGTAAGTGCATTACTCTCAATTCCATGGCAGTAATTGAATTCCATTCTTACACTAGCAGGTTGAAGATCTGGCTCCTTTTCCTTTTTTCTTCATCAGATGGTGATGCTAAAAAGCAATGAAATGCCCCAAAGGCTAGCTACAAGGAAGAAAAAGCAAAATCACGAACAGAGATGACATAGGGGTTCAATTTCAAAATAACCAAGCATAAGTATGTATGAAGGTGAACACTGCTAGTTATGAAAAATGGCTTCCTATATTAGAAAACAGGAAGCTAATTTAGGAAGAATTTGAGAGAGGAAGCATAAGATAAAAATAGAAAGCAAAAATGAGGAAAAGAGGACTTTAAAAACGATTCTCAAATTAGAGTATCTACCTTGTAGCTAGATATCTCCTGAAGAAACTGTACTTAATATAGTTGAGAGATGCTGCATTTGATATCCCACCTCAGGAATCACTACAAATATCAGCACAAACAAGGAACTATATGCTAATTCTAGGGGCCTGTGTGTCCTTACTATGCTAAGAAACTTGTTAATTGCTATTAAGCTTAACAATTCCAAAAATTGCCTGAACATTAAATTCTTCATGTGTGCATATAGGGAGTATGATTAATTAATTTCCCATGGAATTAATGTAAAGTGGCATATGACTTAGAAAATGCTGGGTTAGTGATTTCCCCCCAAGTCTCCAAAACGTATTCTTGCTCACTTTGTGTATCTTTTCCAATAGTTCTTGACTAAAGCCATCCAACAAGCATTCCTATTTTATCTTGTGGATATAGAAAAATCAAAACTTACTTTGACATTAGAAAGATGAGTGACTGCAAAGAAAAAAAAATACTTTGAACAAATTACAATAGTTTAAAAACAACAACAACTAAAACTTCATGTGTGATAAAAAATATGAAGGTTTCATGTTTGTCTGGTTTCTATACATTATTTTCTGTGTTGCTGTTCTACACTTTTTTGTTTGTTTGTTTGTTTGTTTGTTTGTTTGTTTTTTGGTACTGAGAATCGAATGCTCAACTTTGTGCCTGCCAGACAGGTGCTTAAGCCACTGAGCCAAACTCCCGGCCCTATTTTTTTTGAGGCAGGGTCGTACTATGTAGTTCAGGCTGGCCTTGCTCACATTGTAGCCTGCCTTGAACTCACAATGCTCCACCTACCTCAGCCTCCCGAGTGCTGGGATTATGTTCTATACATTCTTGAGACAAGTCTGTTTAGTCTCAAAAATCAAAAGCAATCTATAAATACAATAAAAACTGAAAAGAAAATTGCTTACCATTTGTAGAGTACTTTCATGTTTTAACATAAATCTATTCTTCCTTTTGGCATTTTTGTTTTAAAGAACAGTGATTTCTATAATAATATTAGCATTTTGAAAACAGGTATTCCAAAAAGTAGACCTAGCAACTACAGATCTTTTGCTAAAAATCCTAGGTGCCCTTGAAAATACTGATTTAATGAATTACATAATGCTAAAATAGTACGATAAACTTTACAATAAATTAGAATTTGTAAAATCTATTTGTTTCAGTTAATAAAATGTTCAATAATAAATATAAGTGGCGTTCTGGAGAGTAAGAATGCATTTTTTAATTGTGAAGAAAATATGTTCTAAATCATTACTGAATTTTTTAGAAGAGCCAGCAACATTACATTCCTCAACACCATGACCAATGGTCATCCAGCCAAACCCACACACCCCACATATGGAAATACGTATGGTACAGGCAAATGTTTGTGCACATGTTATGTACATACGCGTGTGTGTATAAAATGTTATATTTTGCCAGGCGTGGTACACCTATGATTTTAGCAGTCTGAGAAGCTGGGGTGGGAAGATAGAAAGCTGAACCCTAGCCTGGGAAATTTCGTGATTTAGAAGCACCCTATCTCAAAAGATAAAAAATGTTGATATATCTTGGTGTGAAGGCTCTGGAGTCAATCCCCAACACTGAAAACTACCTGACCAACTAATTAACTAAATAAATACGTATCATAACACTTAAAAGTATCATGGTTAACCAAATTATAGACAAGAACATAATATCACCAAAGGGAAAAGGAAAACATTAAGCTTGCACCAGATAAGAGTTTACAAACAAACTCAAATGTCTTAGGAAGCATCCTTTTTCAAAACACATCAACATCCATCAGAAGTGGGCTCCACAGGGACCCCTTCTCCTGAGCCATCATCTTCAGTTGTCCAGGAAGTTAGGCACGACAGCCTGAGCTGCTGAGGTAGATTTCCCTATTAATAAAATTTCCAACCAGTTTGAACTGAAAGCTCTTTGTACTCACATTTTCTTATGGAAGAGCATGGCCTTTTCCCAAATTATTTCAGTGCTTAGGGGCATTTTCTCTGGGCTTATTCTTATTTCCATCTGTATTGAAAGATGAAGCATTTGAAAATCTCCTTTCTCTACCCCATCCCAGGGAATCAATCCTCCAAAGGTTGGGAGGAAGCATTAGTTGTCACTGAGTTTACTGGGGCAAAGTAAGCAAGACATATGTAAAACAGAAAAGATTTTTAAGCCAAATGAAAATCAAAACAAACCTCCCATCCTGCCTTATCTCAAATCCATGGTCAGCAAAGAATAGTGTGTATGTGTGTGTGCATGTGTGCATACTTGTATGTGTGTGTGTGGTGTATACCTTTCAGTGAATTAAAAAGTCATCACTATGGTTACCATTATGGTTAGTGGACAACACAGAAGATATTTCAAAACCAACAATCCCAGAATGGAAGTCATCATCTTTTCTTGAAAACTCATTTTGTGCACCATAGTGCCAAGACATCTCTTCTTTTTGATCCTCAAACTAGAAACCTCGAAGGTCTCTGACTCATCTACTTGTCTCTACCTTTGTATCTGTTTGCCACGCTTGACCAATACACAACCAACGTGTCCTGCAATCCCAAACCAGTGCACTCCCCACATCAATTTCCAGTCACACCCTTCACACATCCTCTGGCTGCTCGCTTGCATGTAACTGCTCCCTTTCCCCACTGTTATCTGCACTGCCTCCAACAGCCATCCTGCTAGAGCATCTATCTGTCATCAAGCAACCTGTTTCAGTTGGGCAGTTCTCTAAAGAGCCAGCAGGCATGGAGTATTACCACATGCAAGCCACAGTGGCAAAACCTGTTCATCTGTTACCTTCTTTCCTCTTCATAACCATCCTATAAAACTGGCACAACTACTGTCACCACTTACAGATGGGAAACTAATGCCCATGGGGTTTACATCACTGGTTCATGGCCACTGGGATGGCAGGTCAGTCACTCTTACCTGTTATATTGCAAACCTTACTGCAGTTCACCTCCAGCGAACCCTTCGGCCCCCTTTTGAGGGAGCTGTAGACTGTGGACTTCTCAGATTCAGTGATTGTACATCAAGCATCAAGAGCCCTGGAACCAGTGGGATAGAAGGGAAGGCGAACGTGCAGGGGCTCTCGGGCTGCCACCTTCTCTCCACACGAGGGCACCTCTTAGGACCCACACAGAGTAACAAAGATATCTCAGTTTCAAGTAAGGAAAAATGAGTGCACTAAGGCTGCGGCACTTTTTTTTTTTTAAACAATACTCCACCCTATAGAATATGGAATTTCATTTCAAAACATTGTGTCTCAGGTCCTCGGCAAATGCTATTAATCAGTGTTGCCTGGGCACCTCTTCTCACTGCCCATTCACGATGTAGCTTAAGTGGCAGAGGGACGCAGATGCATGGGTAGAATAACTGGACTGCAGTTAAGAGCCATGAGTTTGTCCTTTAAAAGGACCATCTAGCTGAGTCGTTATTTAACTTCTAAGAAAAACGAGACACAGGCGAAAGAAGGAGAAGAGCTTAGGTATTGCTAAACCTGCCCTAACATAGTCCACACACTCACAGAGTTTGATAAATATTTCATTGTTATTCCAGGAAAGGCTTTTAAAGGAATACCTAAGCCAGCAATTACGGGGAAGGGATGTCTCCCGCGCTGAGAGTGGGAACGTCGGCTCTTTGCTGCCCAGGAGCGCTTGGATGGATCGCCAAGGCCCGGCGGCTGAGCGGTGCGCATCCCACTGCAAGGGCAGAGTCCCTAGTGGCTCCTTTTTCCTTATTTAACAACAAAACCACACACGAGTATGTCTGAAGTGGTGCTCCGAGGGATCTGAATAAATCTGAGGCATCTGGCTGGGGGTGGGGTGGGTAGAGGCGGGGCCGTTCAGTTTCTGCGTAAAAATTATCCAAGCTTCATGCAGAAATCCTTGCTGAAAAGGGGCCTGGCTCCTGAAAACCTATGGCTCAGTTGCTAGCATGGGTGCTTAGCTATAAGCCGCTGGGCTCAGATATCCACTGCCTCAACCCACTTCTGATCAGAAACATTTAGGCAAATATTTAACATCGTCATTACCTAACGAAACCGGTAAAACTGCAACGCTCCAAGTTAACAGAGTCACTCAGTATAATGTTAAAGATATTTCAGGTTTTTGTTTGGCTCTCGACAGTGCATATTAGATGCCTTTCTTATAGTCAGTCAATACAATTTATTAAAATATGTGTGCAGGGGATGTTTGTGTATCCCTCCTGGAAGAGAGGAGCTTACATCATCCAAAAATGACCCTGAAAAGTAATTGTTGATGGCCAATTATATGCTGTTTATAAGAAAGTTGTTGTTTCTGAACTACTGAAATAGTGTAATTTAGAAGCCTTTTATTCTGTTCAAAAGCACACACGGTTATATTTGGGATGACATCTAAAATTGGAAATGATATGGAAACTGCTACTTTAAGAGCCATTCTTCATAGTATAGTCTTAAAGCTTGTCAGGAGGCGAGGTACTTTATTAATGGCATTTAATAGCATAAACAAATATAGCTACAAATGCTGCTAACACTTATCCCCCCAAGCTATAGTTAGCTAGAAAAGAAATAACAACCCTTCACATTTCTGAAGCCTACAAAAAGACTGCTACAGTACTTTCTTGCCTTTTCTTAAATGGCCTTTAAATAAACACATGAGTCAGTGAAGAAAGGCACTTACTTGAATTAAAGTGATAATTCTGCCAGGATGTCAGTATAATTAATTGTGGGTGGCAGAAGTTTTAAATGAGGCTACATTGGAAATCCTGGTTTATTTATTTATTTTTCACTCACTCTCCTGCTGTAATTAGAGAAGCTTCCCCTGATCTGCAAATCGTGCCTTGTCACAGAACATCAGACCAACATGCTTTTATGACAAGCCCAACGGTATATTTCAATGACAAACATGGGGGTAGAATTCATATGCATGAATCCAGTCCTCTTCCTACTACTATTACTACTACTACTACATACACAGACACACAGACACACGCACACTTGCATACGTACTTTCCTTACACTTGTTTTGTTTCTTGCACCACCTTAGCGTTTGCATTCCTGATATTCTACCGTTCCAATTTATTTCAGTGCCTTCAGTGTCAAAGACAGCATGATTTTTGTCAGGGAGTTTTGTTTCTGGTAAGGTGCATCATCACACTGTACAAAATCTGCTGCCTTTAAAACCTCTGCCTGCCCATGCTACCTGTGCTGAGGACTGAATGGCTCAGTTTCCAAACCAAGATGCCGGAGCCCCAGGGTGCGATGCTGAGTGAAGACAGGGTCAAACGACGATGCAGTCTCTCAAGAGCACGGACTGCTTCGAGGACCGGCAGCCTCAATGGGGAGCTGGTTCCAGCTGAGTAGCTAAACTAATGAGTTTCAGGAGACAGAGAATCCAGAATACAGCCGGCAAATTCTGCATGGAGGGCTGATTGCACCAAAATGGGCAGCCACCCCATGGTCTACACCCCTTACAAGTTCAATACAGGAAAAAAAAAAGTTCCACTGGAGAGGTAATTTTATGCTAGTTAATTAATAACAAGTTAAATACTTCCCATCATGTTTATCCAACTACCAGGTAAAGATATTTCAAGCAAACACATTTTTTTTAAAGCTACATGATTGACCACTAATTCCTGTACTCTGCAATGGAAGTATCTGAGGGTATTGGAACATTTCAACATTGCATCCCAGTACACTATGCGAGCATCACACCAAAGAATTCTTATTTCACTGTGCACACGTCATATTTTTCAACATTGCTTTTGTTCAGCTCCCTAGTATCAACTCCATGTACCTTTTGGCACTTAGTAATAGTTTTCTCATTAACTATATGCATTTTTTCACCCACTATGCTAAGCACAAAAGGAACCGACACCATACACCTCCTCCAGCCTAAAGAGAATAGTGCGGTACTCATTAAGGTGAATGCAGCATGATAATCTATCTGCCTTCCCAATTCCTAAACTTCAAAGCGAATGCTAATTGCCTTGTGGACAATACATCGGGGCTAACGTATTCCGTGGCTCCCGGTCTTGAACACGGTGGTGAAGAACGGGACCAACACACAGGCAAACCCTCCGCAGCAAAGGATGCAGGCTGCAAAGGAAGCCAGCGGCTAGGAAGAATTCAGTCCTGTTTTACCTACCGGCATTGTCCATGTCTCAGGAGTGGTGAGGCGAGTTCTGTAGCTGGCAGCCGGGAAGCCTTGGCTCGGCAGGCTAACGGAGCACCCTGCCCTTCTCTGCTTATCAGCCTTTGCTGGCACACAGAGCATACTTCATGCACTGTCTGCAGGAGACACCGCCAGGAAATTTATATCTCCAAGGATGACAAACAGCCATTAGCTCCATTACAGGCTGATTAAGAGAGACAGAGCCTATCAAGTGGGTACTTGAATCCCCTGGGGTTTCTACCTCTGTTCTAAGCGAAGGAGGGGGTGAAAAACAAGAAAAGAAAGAAAGAAAGAAAATCACTGCAAGGTTGAGTGTGCCGCACGCAGTAAGGGGGGGAAAAGTGCACATGCTTTGTAAGACACAGTGGTTTCCAAGAGATGTTAGAACACACAGGAGCAGGAAAAGACACAGATAATTAAAAGGTAAAAAGGAATCTCTAAAAATACTATGACAAATGGTCCTTCCTTTGAGGTTAGAGAGGCTGCAGCCTGGATCACTGACATCACTGAATGACTGGGCAACTTTTCAAAGTAAAATGTTTAACTGTTTTGGTGGTTGTTGGGGGATGAGGGTAGGGAGTCTCAGATAAAGCATTTTAAAAGGAAGACTATCTAGTATCTCTGCTCCCTTTAAATCCTGAGAAGTTGAGTATTGCTGTACCATTTTGGTTATGTTCTGATAACAATTAGCTTTCCTAGTTGTGGCCAGAATTTCTGTTTAATGTTGAAAAAAAATTTAAAGGGATCTCAGGAAATGTCACTAATAATACGTGAATAATTGTCAAAAGAGGGCAGGGTAGGGGATTCTATTACTCAGATGGCAGGTTGTAGCCATCTAAGTAGCAGAAATCTGAGGATCAAGAAAAAGTCAAATGACACAGGAAAAGCCATTTTGCTTATTTTCTGTAACTTGGTTATGTACACAGGACCCTCAAAGACACCAAAAACTGCTGACAATGTCAGGGTATAGGGATGAATATGGAACTCTTTCTTGTCCTTAAAAATCACTGAGCTCATTCTGTACACCTAAAATGTACAAATAAATTTAATTAATTTTAAAAAACAAAGCTAAATAAATAAATAAATAAATATCCACTGTATCCTTAAAATCATGTGCCAAGTCTTGTAGCTCTTGTCATACTAGATTTTGGGGCTGCCCAATTCTGTTTTGTGCCCTTTCTTACATAGAAGAAAAAGATTTGCAGTGATCTCATGTGACCTACAATACAATGAATTCCCAGTACAAGAAGTTCTGCAAGATTTTTATTTTGACAGGTTTTTAAAAACCAGTTCATAAGGTTATCAGCCCCCTATGAGTGCTAAACTAAAAAAGTAAATTGTTTAAGTGTTTATTTATACCACTGGAATCCCTAGTGACAAACTACTTCCAAATTATTTATAACCTAGTCTTCTACTGCAACAACTTCTGAGGTTAAATATTTTTGTTTTTAATGTAATTTCAAGTTTTCCTGCAGAGTGCAGGGCCTTTCAGATTTAAAGCAAATACTTCATTTATGTTATCAGTGCCAGCTCAGAACGGTTTTCCTCAAAGAAAAGCTGAATTTCTCATTGATTGTACCCTGAATTTTTCATCTTTGTTATTTTAATTCTGTGACATGATTTTAAGGATCTATCACTCCATGAATTTTTAAATTTTTTTCTTCATATTTTTAAAAACGTGCTTGGCTCCCATATGACTGAGATCACTGTGGCTTCCACATCCCATCCCCTTGCCCTGATTAAAACCTGCCAGCTACCCAGAGTGAGTGTCATCTGCACAAAATCTAGGGCAAACCAACTATTTTTGAGAAAAAAGACAATTTACCAGGAAAATAAGAAACAGAGAAGATACATCATTAAGTCTGAGGATTCGGTAAGGAGTAGCTAATAAGTCATGTGCTAAAATTGCATATTGTCTCAGGTGAATGTAATTATATCAACCTTCCCACAGTTCAAAGTGTAACTTTGAGGGGGGTGTACCAGGAATCGAACTCAGAACCTAATGTTTGCCAGGCAGGCGCTGCACTGCTGAGCTAAATCCCTGGCCCCAAAATGTAACTTTTAATCATTTTTATTAGTACAGTTAGTTTTCAAATGACAAGTGGGTTGTATGCCAAATGTTTGTTTTGTTGATTATTTGAAATACACTTTTTCTCATAAATACCAACTAGGTTCTGAGGATGGTCCAATAATCACTTTTTGATGTGATTTATTTAAGAGTCACAATTCCTTCTACACAATTCTAAAGTCTAGAAAGCTCAGAAAAAAATCTTTTTTTTTTAAAGATAAGCTCCAAAATACATTTGATGTCTCCGCCTGACTTGCATGCTATTTAAAATCTTTACTTGTTCCATTTCGAGTGAATAATCATATTTTAATAGAGAAAATTTCATGTTACAGATCATGAGAACCCACTCAGGACCTTTTAGGGATGGTCATATATAGATGATGCATTATATTACCTTTCTAAAATAAAAAATTCTGAATTCTGAAACACAACTGGCACCAAGGGTTTCAGATAAGGGACTGTGGTCCTTCTGTACATGTTTTGCAGTGTAAAATGGTAGGCAGCAAGTGTGCGGATGGGTAGGTGAGTCAGCTTGATGTATTCAGCCTATATTGTAATCTGTATCACATCATATTCTATAAACACATAGTTATAAATTCACAATAATGTAAAATATTCAAAATTAAAATAAAGCGGCAGAAAGTAATCCTTTTGGTCAGTCGGCCACAGGATCCCCTTCACTTACTGAGGAATTTAACTTCTCTTGCCCTGACCTGCTAAGAATTCAAACCTCTCTATGAACGGTGCAAGAAATAAACAAAGGACGGGCAGAACAGAAAAATGTATGGAAGTAGCAAAACTGACCTTGAGTGTCTGTAGCAGCAGTCAAGTGTCCACCTGCTTCCTGTCCCCCTACACTGACCAGGGGCACACGGCTACCCTCCCCAGCCTCAGAAGGCCATGTACAAGAAAATAGCACAATAAGGAGACTGTTTTCCCCATGCTTCAGGGAGAATCCTCTCCCTCCCGTGATGTAATTCAGATCCACAATTAATCTGCTCTAGTTGGGGAATGCCTGCACACAAAATATTCAGCGGGCCTTTTATGACAGTCCCAGAAGCAGCATCGCAATACATGAATGTTCTATATTATGTTTCTAAATATGAGCTTAATTCTGTTTTTATTAACAGTCCCATTTGTATACTGCTCAGCTTGTTCCAACACAGACACGCTTGTTGGAGGCCAGCGGTAGTTTGGAGCGCTCCATTCAAGGTACCCTCTGAGCCTCTCCACCTTCAGAAAGGGCCGCTCCCTATCAGCTGGGTCATTAAAGGGGCTGTTCACATGAGCCCGACAACCTGGAGAAGCAGGGGAACACCTGCAAACTGTCCACCTGACTAGGGGTTGATATCCAAAAACATGAAGACCTCAAAAAACTCATCAATAAAAACTCCAAATACTTTGAACCTAAAATGACCAAAAGACCTTAGTAGATACTACTTTTTAAAACAGATAGGTGAATGGCCAACAGGTATGTGAAAAAATGCTCAGAGTCACTAATCACCAAAAACTGCAAATCAAAACCACAATGAGATTATCAACTGACTCCAGTTAGAATGGCTGTTACCAGAAAGATAAAAGATAACTGTCAGCACAGTGCGAAGAAGGGGACCCTTGCACACTATCCGCAAGAATGCAGATGAGTGCAGTCATTATGAAAAATAGTCCAGAGGTTCCTCAAAAAGTTACCATTAGCACGGACATATGACCCAGCAATCCCACTGCTGGGTATATACAAATGAAATCAGTATGTTAAGATTTCTTCACTCTCTGCTCATTGTAGCAACCTTCACCATGAGCAAAGATATGGATCAACCTAGGTGTCCTTTAATGGATGAATGGGCAAAATGGGATATTATTCAGTCATAAAAAATGAAACTGTCATTTTTGACAACATGGATGAACCCCAAGAGACATTAGGCTGAGTGCAATGAGCCTGGAACACAGAGACCAGTACTGCGTGATCTCATTCATTTGTGGACTCTAAAACTCTATCCTTAGAGAAGTAGACAATGGAATAATGGTTACCAGAAACAAACTCATGTTTTCTATTTCAGAACAAAAAGGAATTTGTGACTCCAGGCCTCTCTGACTGAGGCAGCCGCGGCCACAGTTGGTGGTGTTCTGGCGTTCAAATATCACCAAGCACATCTTTGCATCTTTCCTCAAAAAGCCATTTAGACAGGCCAGGAGTGTAGCTCAGGAGTAGAACACCTGCCTGGCATGTGTGAGTCCCTGACTTCAGTACTTAATACCGTGCCAACCCCAAGAAAATTAGGGCTGGTCTCCCTGTTTCAAAGAAGTGAATGCCTTGGATCCCTCCAAAAATCCTGCAGGTGTCACGTTATTTTCCCACAGTGCTGGGCGTCAAACCCAGGGCCTCGCACGTGCTGTGTAAGCATCCCCACGCTTTGCAAGGCTTCTTAGTGCGCTTGCGCTCCGTGAGCCGGAAGAGCTGACGCAATGATACTCTGCCCTCTCCAAGTGAATTGGAAGTCCAGGGCTCTGAGAGCAGTTCAAGCAGATGAATGTGGACAACAAGAATCAGAAACACTTTTCCAGAGGGCAAACCAACTCCAGGATCTCATGGTGACATCCTAGGGATTGGCTTTCAGAGAACTTACTGGTTTCCTTCTCTAAAGTCAGACTCCGCTCCTTACAGTGGAAAATGAAGAGAATGAATTGCTTAATGTTTGGCCTAGCAGAGTTCTGGCACAAGCAAGTCAGCCCGCCTGGACTTCTTGACCTCCCACTTTCTGATTCATCCAAGGTAGAGGACAATGCTGAAATATCAACGATCCACGAGACAGCCTGCTCCCAGGTCCTTTGGGAAGAGATTCTACTGGAAATCAGTTCTGAAAGCATTTTGGCCAATGCTTTTTACCAAAACAGCTCCCAGATACAGATACAGATACAGATACAGATACAGATACAGATACAGATACAGATACAGATACAGATAGTTTTGATGAGCAAAGTGCTTAAATTTATAACCCTTCTAAGTACTCAACCAAATTCCCAAACTATTAACAACAACAAAAATGCAGAGCAGAAAGCTTTGCCGCAGACAGTCCTTCCAGGCTGAGGAATGCAAGCTACTTGTCTCTTGTTCTATTATCTGGATTTCAGCACAATGCTAACTTGGTGTGCCTATATTTCTGATTATTCCTAACCAGCCTGCCTCCTTTTGAGATTTCTGTCGCAGGGTGTGAGGAAGGGGCTCCTCAGTCACTTTGCTTTTCTTCCTTTATTCCTGGCTCTTCTGGTCACTTCTTTTCTTTTCTTTTTCCTTCCTTCCTTCCTTTCTTCCTTCGTTTTCTCTCTTTCTTTTCTGTGGCACCGAGCTACATGCCCAGCCATTTTATTTTTCATTCTGAGACAAGATCTTAGTAAATTGCCCAGGCTGACCTTAAACTTGGAATCCTGTGTCACCCTGTAGAATACCTAGGATCACAGGTATGCACTACTGCACCAGCCAACACTTAACAGTTTAAACACCTTAATGCAGAGGCCGCGAGACTCTCCGGGATACTTGACATCTAGGACCTAATAAAGCTCTGCCTGCTGGGCAGACCTGACAAGTCTGGACTTTCAGTCAAGGTGACTTGGTGCTCCTGAGCTTGGACACCTGCCCACCGCTGTGAACATCCAGCAGTGCTGTGTAAACCACCACACAGGTCAGTCACAGCTGGCCTCCAAAGCCAGACAACCATTTTCAAGAGCTTTGAATGGGCCTGAGCTCAAAGCGGTGAGTCAGGACCCTGCCGAGGCCACTGTGCTCAAGGTGCAGAAGCAGAGAAAAGCTGGAGGTGGCATGCTCAGCTCCCAGGTGGTGACAGGTTTCAAAGATGCCACACAAGAAAGGCTCTGCTTAAATGGGACTGGAGAAATGAGATTGAAAAACAAGCGGTCATTGCCTTGTTTCCTGGCTTTATTATACAGCCAAGCTGGGAGCACAGGTCCTCTGTCAAGAATAAGTAAGCTTCACCTTGCTCCCTAAATGGGCAACGTTGCCTCACCATACAGCACAAACCCCTGGTGTCATTAGGAAACCTGGGCTGGAGGGTCAAGGGGACCAGGTGGGGGGTGACTTTGGTTCCATAAGACTGTTAAAGCAAGAGAAAGAGGGGAAAACTAAAATCTATGAAGCAGACAGAAAACGAATGCGCCAGCCAAATTCCAAATGTGCTGGCATGTCACTCAGCAATAGGATGAGGTCTGAGACATGAGTCACAAGGCGACTTTGCCCCGTGTGGCTGTCACACAGTGCGTTGACATGCCCTGGACAGCCCAGCTCAGTCGCTGGGTATGGCCTTCCGGGGCAGTCAGAAGACAAGTTATGGACAAGGTGAGTGAGGCTGCTGCCAAAGCCACTTTGGGATTCTGTTCAGAGTAAACTTGTTTGTTTTTCTTTTTCTCTTTTTTTTTTAGTACCGGGGATCGAACTGCAAACTTGTTTTTTAAGTAAATAAGTAGAAGGAGCCCACTCTAAAATAACAACAAAAAATATGTATAGCAAATATATAAAACCTTAACATACTGGTTTATTACTATAAAGTATTATGCACTATATGTAATTGTATGAGCTATGTGTTTATATAACTGTCAACACAATGGTTTCTTTCTTTTTTACATCAAGATCACCACAAACATGTGAGTAATGCATTGTGCTGAGACATTTCAGTGGCGATAGCATCATTAGGTAATAGGAATATTTCAACCCCATTATGATCTTAGGGGACCACTGTCGTCTATGCAGCCTCTTATACCACATGTGACTGTGTCTTAAGACTGCTATTACTAAAAGCAGCAAATAAATAAAATAACCAGTGTAAGATGACTGCATAGTTCCTGACACTGTCCACGTTACTGAAGAGTCTAATTAGAATTTTTAAAATAAGGAGGCTTATGTAAGAAATAAGTGAAGGCATGACATCTTTCAACAGCAAAGAAACAAATATGAAATAAAAACAGGTAGATAGGAGGCAAAGACAGATGGAGACAGAAAATAACTAGTAAGAAGTCTTTGAAATGAAAGAGTGTTATGACATTTGGACCAACACAGACTTCTCATGAGCAATTATAGCTGCCAGGAGACAAGATGCAAAAGAAAATGACTGTCACTCTTACGTTCCATGTTCAGCTATGCTACCATTCATCAGCAAAGTACTGACATTTCCACTGCTACAAGCTCACTCAGGCTAAAAATTACAAAAGGGTGCACAGTACCCTTGTAAGATGAAAAAGAAACCCAGAGAGAAGATTAAAAACTGAATTTAAAAGGAGTAATACATATATTAGTATGTATTAATACATTCAGATAACTATTAACTGTGAAATACCACTTCCATAATTAACAAAAACATTTACCAAAAGGGGTAAAACTAGATAAGCATAATGAAATAGGGTCATTCCAAAGCATTAAAGAAAAACAGGGCTGGATAGGGTGGCACACACCTGTAATCCCAGTACTCTGGAAGCTGAGGCAGAAGAAATTCCATGAGGTTGAGGTCAGCCTGGACCACACATGAAAGTTCAAAGCCAACCTGCTCTATGTGGTGAGACCTTGTCTCAAAATAAATAAATAAATAAAGGAAAACAGAAACATTGGATAACTTTATATTAGATTCACATACAATGAAGAGTTTCAGATTTTTTTTTATTTTAAAGAGAAAAAGGCACAAAATTTCAAAACAAGATAATAGGAGGGTAACAATGGTTAATACATTGTGTATGATTATCTTTAAATTAGTTACTCAGAGTACAAGATATGGGCATTTAATGGTCCAAACAGTATCAGCACAAACCTTTCTTTTCACAGCTACACGTTTTCAAAAATTCAGAGCAACTACTAAAACAAGGGAAGTAACTTTGCTACTTAAGCCAATTGTGTGTAATATGTACTAAAGAGAATACAATGTCAATAGCTATTGTGAAGGAACAAAATATCAGAACTTCTACTAACAGTTATTTTATAGGAAAGGTAAGAAACAGGGCTGAGGCTGTAGCACAGTGGTAGAGTACTTGCCTAGTATGCATGAGGCCTTGGATTTGATCCCTAGCACTGCAAAAACAAATCATGGGTAAGACACCATTAAGCTATAGCAATATTTAATACATAGATTCCTTGGCAACTTCAAAACATGCTAAAGTGGTTTCATGGCATGGAGCTAACACAAACTAGGAAACTAAATTCTTTTCTGGTTGTAAAAGTTTGGAAACAGAATTTCTGGGACTTTTCAAGTTAGTTGCTAAAATACAAAGATGCAAAACATACTGACTAGCTTTCAGAAATAACCAAGGACAGCAGGGGAGACAGGACTAGCTGAATTTCAACCAAGGGTTACCCAAGGAAGATCGATGAGATTGGCTTATTTATGATTAGCAAACTCAGCCAGTGATGTCTCAGTGAGGTATCTTTTTCAACTTTGATTGTCATTAAAGCCTGGAATGAAAATAAGCTCACTGAGAACCCAATAATGAGCTTGCTCTTTTATGAATCATTAATCAAGAGTAAAAAATTATGATATGGTCATAATTTTTTTAGTTTATTCTTATTTTTAATTTATTTTTATTAGTACATGTTTGCAGTACATAATGTTTCCATTTCTTGTGTGAGTTGGTGCATGTGCATAACACATTTTAATTCCTTTTTGCACCCCTCCCTTTCCTCCCCCTCCTTCCATCTCTTGACCCCTTTCCCATCTGAAAAAGATCTATCTTCCTACTTCCTATTATATATTTTGTATTTTGCTCCTTATTTATAATTTGGGTTTCTCATATAAGAGAAACCATGTGATATTTCAGTTTGTTTGTCTTATCTCACCGTTATCGTCTCAAGTGTCCATAGGAATAATGTCTTAATAATGCAGTACACGTTTTCACGTAAATATTGTTCATTTTACTTTGATTTTCACTTCTGATTTTTATTTTTATGCTATATAATGTACATGATATACAGCAGTCCGTGTACATAATTTTTAAGTTAATAAATACACAAATATCAAAATAGCATGCTGATTTTTTTGTAATTAATTATGGCTGTGCCCTGTTCACCAGCCAGCTGCAGCTCAAACACCTTCCATCAAAGTTCTGTTTGTCCTCCTGACTCTACACTGTGTTATTTTTCTTTCTTGGGAGGTGGGTGGGTATGGTTCACTGCTATTTATACCAAGTAGGTGTATATATCTTTCTCTCCACTGGTCCCTGAGCTCTTAGTACATTTCCTTTCCTATTCTTACTGGGTCACTTTTCTTCCTTCATTTAAGAAATTACATCATTCTCACCTACTCTGATGAAAACTTTCCTCCCAAATTGGAAGCACATGAAATTTCCATTACTCTATTTTTATTCCCTACCACAAAAAGTATAGTGAGTATATTGGTTTATTCATACTTTTAATTCAAAGTATATTTTAAAATTTATTGTAAGTTATTTATGTTCCTTGTGATTTTCTTCCGAGATTATATGGACAAAAATAGCATTCTTTTTATTATTCTAGGACAGGGGAATAAGGTCTGAGGATCTGGGTTAGAATCGTCATTTTGGTCCCAAGCTGAGCATCCTTCAGCAAGTTGTTGTTTTGTGTTACTTTGGTTTGGTTTCTACAGTATTGGGCATTGAACCCACGGGCTTGTGCACACTAGGCAAGAAGCAACATACCCAACACTTTTATTTAATTTTGCTGTAGAGTCTTGCTAAGTTGTCCAGGCCAGTCTTGAACTTGCCACTCTCCTGCCTCAGCCTCTTAGGTAACTTTTTAATGCTCAAAGATAATTGGTGCCATGATTAATTTGGGGTAATCAATTTCAGTGTTGCTCAACTATTCCCCTTCTAACCATTTCCCTTATCTCTTGCAGACCCCAGAGCCTGCTTCTCAGAAGAGAGATCATAGGTGTGAACTCTTCTCCCTCCTGCTGTGATCTACCAAGGGTTTCCCACACTCGCCTCACCTAACTTCCCTGACCCCCACTCACTTTAGTGTAACACTTATAGTCCTCATTGGATTGAGATTATCTAAAAAAAATAGGAAAGTGTTGCTTTATTTTTGAAGTGCTGGGGATAGGCAGGAGCTCTACCACTGAGTCACACACCCGAACCTGGAAAGTTTGATTTAAAAAATGAATGTTAACATAGTTTTTATGTGGGTTTTGAATACTTTCAACACTTGGTGTCTGTGACTGGCCTCGCTGTGATAGTATGAAGAAGATCGGCTTCCCAGGGAGAGAATTCTAAGGGGAGAAATCTCTCTTTTGTCACAAAATAAACATGGTGGAATTTCTCTCCCATTACATTGAGATACAAGTCTGTTTCTAAACTTTAGGAGATAGCTGCATTTTAAAATTATTTCTGAAGGAAGACTAAATTATAAATCTATACATTAAAGCAGAATGATTGATGCTTACCACTATTCAGATCAATTGATTTATCACTTCAAGTATTTTAAAAATAGTTTTCAGGAACTTTACATACACTTTATTATGGCTGATGCCCAAAAAATTATTGGATTGGCAGCAATATAATCAGGTCACCAGAATGCATAGGAAGATATGTGCCTGATTTGGTGCTGAGTAATTGGCAAAAAAGAGCTTGTGGCTGTATTGATCTACCAGAAGGTGGCCTGATGCCTAAAGGGCAGTTACTGTTGTCTGTGGAGCAGTCTACAGTCACAAGACCACCAAATGGTAAAAATCGGTTCTCAGAGTCTGCTGCAGGAATATACGGCCCAAGTGAGCTCTCTCCACAAGTCACTGGGGAGTCAAAAATATGGTCATCCCAACCAGACAGTAAGTGCCACCCAGTTGACAAACGGATGACAGCCTCGAGCTGGCCTGACTTGGCTCAGTGAACCTCCCACCTCAGCTTCCCAAACAGCTGGGACTGTACATCTCTTTAGTAAGTAGACTTTGTGTCAAGAACCAGTTGGAGTGGTGTACATCTTTGGTCCCATCTTCTTGGGAGGCCAAGGCAGGAGAGTCACTTGAGCCTGAGAGTTTGACATCAGCCTGGGCAACAGTGAAACCACATCTCAAAGAGAAAAGAAAACAAAGGGTCAAGATACTGTTTTCTCAAGTGAGAAATTAAGGGCTGCAAACTGGCAGTCTCGTCGAACTTAGCCCCCTGGGATGGTCATTTGGCCAGGTTGGAACTTAAGCATTAGACAGGGTTTATATTCTGAGTTTGACAAAGTCTCCACCATTCTCTATTGACCTTCATGAGCTGTAAAAACCTACAGGGCTTGCTGATATGGGTATGGTCCTGTGTCCCCCCAAAGTCTCATGTAATTGCGGCAAGAGCTGTGTCTGGCATTCGTGATTGGTTTATTGCCTAGCGCTGGGATTGGCGATATGAGTGCTGCACCTGCCCAGGGGTGGAGCTGACATACAGTAGAAGGGTGAGAGGAAGGCAGGTTTCTCTCTCTCTCTCTCTCTTTCTCTCTCTCTCTCTCTCTGTCTCTCTTTCTTGCTGGTTCATCTTGCCATTTGGCAGCCACCAAGAGTGGCTGCCCCACCACACCATGCTGCCTTGGAGCCAAATAAGTATGGACTGAAACCCCTGAGAACTGTAAGAAATAAACCCTTCCCTAATTTTGAGCATCAGGTATTTTGTCTCAGCAACAAGTGAAAAGTAACTAAGACACTTGCTTTGCACCCCAAAGCATCTGTCCCCAAGTCAGCAAAATAGACCGATGACCTCTTAATCCCACACATACTCACACTTCTATAAAGAAAGGCTGGATTCTCTGAATTATCTATACAGCCTGGAAAAGTAGAAAGATGTAATCTGGATCTTAATGAGCCATTCCTGCAGGAATGCCATTTGCCAATCCCAAATTTTTCTTAAAATGGGCTACCTCTTTAGGATTCATCAAGAAGGTATTATAGGCCTTAGATAACTTGAATTTAAATTGGTAAACTTTTCTTTAGTAATACAATGTTTGTTAGAGTAATCTTTTAAATAAATTCATGACCAAATAAGTGATGGATAAATCACTGGACACTGCGGTCCAGGCAGGGTGAATCTTCCTTTTGACCATTTCACGTTTTGTCATATGAAAATCTTAAAAATGCCAAAAGCATTGGTCTACTTTCTGCCTGATCTCCTTAAATGGCCCAGTGAAAGTTTAGCTTCCTCCCACATGATGGCACATTTGCCATCTATTAGCTTTTTGCATGGGAGGGGCAGAGGACAAATATTAATACTGAGCCTGCAAGTTAACTGGGAGAATGATTCTTCATCATTCTGCTTCTGTCTCCTCATGCAGGCATTCACTAGAAAAAGAAATGGAGGTGATCCAAATCTTTTTTATCAGCCCTTGACACCCAGAGCAAAGTGCTGAGTATGCAGAGGATGATCAATGAATGCCTGGCTGATTTCAGGGGGGACTAAGTTCCCAGATTTCTCCCACCACTGCCATTGTGCTAAAGGAGTCAAGGTGAGTCAAGGTGAGGTCGTACTTCAGTTCAGTGACAAAGGGCTCAGCTACTGTGCCGACAGCTCACACCATCGAAGTTGGCACTGACAGCAATGAGCACCAACACTAGAGATCTGAATGGATCTAGGAGAACTTGTCAGAATCCAGCAAATATCTAACTACTGTTTTTAAGAAATGGAAGGCCCAGCAATGTCTCCAATGTGATTATAAAAAAGTTACTAGGAGCCATGGAAGAAAGAGAGAGAAATCCTTGTATCTGACAGGTAGGGAAAGACTAGGAAGGGCACTGGGCAACAGTCAAGGTTCAACCAGGTTCTAACAGACCAGCAGGAAAGGGGGTCAACAGGGGGAGCCCCACCACTGTTCTTAGAGAAGCGCTTTGCCATCTTCTACTGCTTTATCTACTTCTTGATTCTGCTTTCAGTTGGTTCCTTCCATTGGTATTAGTTTCCTTTTTGCTGCTGTAACAAACTTAGTGGCTTAAAACAACCCAAATTCATTCCCATAATTCTGGGTAAGAAATCTGGAATGGGTTTTACAGGGCTAAGATGAAGATGTTCTAGGACTGTATTCCTTCTGCAGGCTCCAACACGGTCTCTTCCAGCTCAGTCGCTCTGAAGAATTCTCCAAGATTTGCCTCTATTGTCCCATGGCTTCCCTTCTTTTCACCTTCTTGTCTCCCTCTTACAAGGGCTCTTGCGATGTCCTTGAGGTAACTGAATAACCCAGGATATTTCCCCCAATTCAATATCCTCAACTTAATCAAACTTGAAAAATTCGTTTGACTTATGAAACGAATTTGGGGATTAGGATGTGGATCTCTTTGGGGCCAAAGTCCCCATGGCTGCTTCTACAGGTGCACTTGAGGTCTAAGCATTGAGGAATAGGTAGAAGACATGGCAGGTGGGTGAAGAAATTACCAGGAAGGGTGTGAGTTGTGAGATTTGAGCAGTTAATGAGAGAGCATTTAGTAGGAAAGAAAGAGCAGAAGAATTACAAAGGGTGAAGAATCTCAACAGAATGGCCATGAGAAACTCCCAAGAGTCTAATTCCAAAGGGCCTTCAAAAACATGGGTCTAGTCAGGCACAGTGGGGAATGCCTAGACTCTTAGCTACTTAGGAGGTTGAGGCAGGGGAACTGTGAGCTCAAAGCCAGCCTGGGCAATTTAGAAGGATCTTGCCTCAGAATAAAGTGATGTAACTCAGTGGTAGAGTATTTGCCTAGCATGCACCAGGCCCTGGGTTCAATTTCTGATACACACACACACACACACGCACACACACGTGTGTGTGTGTGTGTTTAGTGTGTGTACGTTTAGGTCAATGCTGCATGAAGACTTTTAAAAATCCTTTTAGCAAGAACACAACTGAAGCCATATGTTAAGTGGAGTATGGGAATCAAATTCTTCCAACTCCTTTACCACTGGCTCTCCGTCAGGAACAACAGGTAGCAGAAGAAAGATCCAAGAGTCCAGAGAAAAAACTCAGCTCTCCAAAATGACATATGCAACACATCTTATTCCAATCTTGGGGGCACACATTTGCTATGGGGATTGTAAGCAGTAGGACTTCCCCTTCTTTTCAGGACAGTCTATAGCTGGACGGTGGCATCATGTTGATTGAAGGGACTCAAATTTAGCCACGTCTGAAAATGGGAGACGCCTTCCTTACCGCAAGCCATTGAAGTACCGCAAAGGTGGGGACAGCAAGCAATTCCTAAGTGGCATTTCTTTTACTTCACAGAGGCCAGGCTGAGCATCTCTTCCTGGAAATCATTCCTGTCCCTCCCCTACAATGGAGAGAGATGAATGTGTTTCCCACAGTGTGGAAACAGAGACCCCAGAGAGGAAAAATATACACCAAGAGTAGGAAAAGAGACCTAGAGCGTAGGTCTAGGTCTGTGGGTTCAGTGTGGATGTTAGGAGCAGAAACCAGGAGGGGAGAAAGAAGACCTCTGCTGATAGCAAAGGGACTATGAAGCAAGCCATGGGTAAGAGGGCAGGGGGCTGGGGGCCAGCAGAGTGAGCCCAAGGGATTTGCAGTGGGGGTGCATAGCCCTAGCACCAGCCAGACAGTTGGATGCTGTGATTCTGATAAAGGAATCTGGCATTTCCAAAAGCATTCATTTGCTGCAAACCTACTATCTTGTCTACTCGAAAACACTACTTGGTGAGCACTTCTTACTGATCCTCTGCCCGCAATTGGGGAAGATGAACACAGGTGACACAGTCTCCTTCCTAGAGGCACAGACACACAAATAACCACCAAGAAACAAACCTGAGAAAGGATGACCATTTCAGTTAGCCAACTCCAGCTTGGAAAATAGATCATGTGCTAAAAAGATACAGTACCACAACCAAGAGGAGAAAAGGCTTAGCAGGATCCACCAACTGGGCTTGCTAGGGTCAAAGAAGGAATTTTCTGTGGCTCTGTATTTATTTTTTATTGGCAGTGCTGGGGATTGTTCCATGGCCAATTTTCAGGACCAACGGTCAAGATTCAGTAACTACCTGTGCAGTGCTAGAGGATACCTGTAATTATTTGAGATAGTTGAATTACTTATTAAGCTTAAGGATTAGTAAATTTTCTAACTTTCTAGCATCTCTACAGACTGCATCCTTCTCGAATATTCTCTTATTCTTTAATGTCTTATTTTAAGAGCCCCCAGGAGAGACTGCTAGATCAGAAACAGCGTGAACCCTAGGAAATCTAAGCAGGAGTCTGACAGGGACACACCCTTCCCTAAGTGAATCTACCTACACCCTACCCCTCAGTCCACCGGAAGTGAGTAGGAGAAGGTTACAGGATTAATGTGAAAACAGTAGCATCAGCATGCAGTGATTCACCAGTGTGTTTATCTTTGGGGAGCTAAATAAAGTAGAACATTTCTAGCATCAGTCTTTTTCTTTATTCTAATAGCATTTTTTTCCTCCAGGAAATCAACAAATCACCTACCCCTTTTTTTCATGAAAGCTTTCACTGAGGACTAGAACTCAAGTGAGGTTCTCTCCCCCTGAACTTTGGATAAAATCTTAACTTTGTCATGAAAAACATAGGCAGGGAAATGAAAAACAAAGCATGGAACTTTAACCTCTGTTTATCAAGGCACCTATTATAGCTTGTGCTGTGAAAGTCTGAGTTTAAAAGTATGTTAGCTCATCAGTCATTTGAGTCTGGAAACATTTAAATAATTAAGCTGCAAACCCAGGCAGTGTCTGAGAATGGCCATGACCCTGGCCTTGTCTGCTCTGCTTCAGTAGAGTCAAAAGATGCCCCCAGAGTCAAAGAAATGTGGCCCAAAGCCTTGCAATTTAGTTTTATGCCCGAAATAAAAAGTTACTACCTTTGCTTTTAGAGTGAGACTATTAGAAACCATCCTATATGCTGCTTCCTGCACCCAATTAGCCTCAGTGTGTCAACTGACTGACTTACCTTGGTTCATATATATTTTAGTGACCATCATCTAATTGGACTTCTGAATAGGAAACTCTATTCCTTGCCCATCTATATTTTGCATCAAATGCGTCACACCTTAGGAAGGTTTCTAAATCTGTTCTTACTATAAGGATCTAAAACTGCCTTGTGTCTAAAACCTGGTTTGGAAATGTAACGGTAAAAAGACTGACTTTAGGAAGCTGCATGCTATGCCTAAAACCATTACCCAACCACCTTCCTTTTACGAACCTCTGCCCTCCGTTGACATGTTTATACACAGAACTCTGCTCACACAAGCTGACTGGAATAAGAGGACCCCCGTGATGTTAAACGTACCCCCAGCCCTGATACGCCCCGCCTGACAGCCACGGCACTCAGCAATTTTGACCCGGTTAATGAGAGCAAATCGGGGCCCAGTGCTTTGCGGTGGCTCCAGTCCAAGCTCTGTGCGCACGTGCACAGCTCAGGCTGCCGGACCCCAATCAAGGGACAACAGGCTCCAAAGGACACCCATGTGCCGACCGGGCTTCCCAGGCTAAGGCCAGTACTCAGCTTGCTCCTTGAACTGTAACCAAATCAGAGGCTTTGGCTACTTTACCTGCTGTGGGCAGCTGTGACACCAGTTTTGATTTTGAAGAGAATGGGTCATGCCCAATCTGTGCCAATCCCTGCGCATAGCTGTGTACTGTTGTCTGGGGTTCTGGATGCAAACGGTCACCCTTTAATGGCATATCAGCTAGACAGCTGCCAAAAACGCAGCTGTGTTTCACAGATTCACCCCATCAGCACTCACTCACAGAGCACCTACGGGAGCACCTATGGGGCACCTATGGGAGCACTCGCCAGCAAGTGGGATGTGGCTCAGAGGAGTCGCAGAGGGACAGTGGGGCAGAGGGACGATGGTACAGCTGCAGCGTCGCTCATTTTGATTGGGAGGAGGACAGGAGAAACAGACAAATGCAGGGGCCTTGTACAAAGCTAGAGGTACTTCAGAGTCTTTTAATGACAGTGGGGAGAGCCCAGAAAAAGTCTGCACTAGAAATAATGTCAGCTATAAGAGCATGGAGGAACAGATGCTGTCACGCTAGAGCCTGCACCCCACTTGTTTGTAGTGCCAGGGATTGAGCCTGGGGTCACACATGTGCCAGGCAAGTGCTCTACCACTCAGCTACATCTCCAACCCACTTTTCCCTTTTTGTGGGGGTAGGGTGGGGTTGGGTAGTAGTGGAGATTGAATCTAGGACTTTTGCACTGAGCTACATCCCCAGCACTTTTTTTATTTTTTATTTTGACACGGCACCTTACTGACTTGCACAGGCTGGGTTTGAACTGGTGATTCTCCTGCCTCAGCCTCCTGAGCTGCTAAGCCAATGTGCCTGGCCACTTTGAACTTTTTGAAGGAAAAAAGTATCCCTCTGCCCCTACCACATTTATTGTCTCCCTGTATACTCCTCCTGGGCATTCAGTATTGAACGAATCGATGACTTAGCTGAACCTCAATCAGATAATGTAGAAATCATTTTATAAACATTGAAGTACTCTATATTTACAAATCTTATTAATTTTGAATGCAAACAAAGTCACAAGAAACTTCTATAGATAAAATCAAGTTCTGCTTAAATTGCTCAACCCCATTTCTACTCATCTTTTAAATGAACAAATGCCCACTAAAGGTGTGGAAAAAATGGCCACATTTAACCCAAAAATAAACTTGCTGTGCTGTTTAAGATGAGTTGAGAGTCTCTCTTGTAATTATCAAAGCAAAAATGAAGATATACCAGTGATCTCTCAGAAATTTAGGCACTGTTTTTAGTCAGTTAACTAATTTTTCCAAGTTCAACTCTGATGCCATTTTTCTAAAACGCCTTCTTGGCCAACTGGTACCTGGGCCTGCAAGGTACCCAGTTTTCTCCTTGTGACCCTTTATGCCATTGCCTTGAACGTTCACCATAGGATATAGCAGTGGCCAGGGAGATGGGGCTACGATTGGCTTTGAATTCCCAGTATCTAACATTACACACCTGATACCTCACAGGTGTCCAATAAATACCTGTTCCATATGTTTATGTGTGTATAGACATGAGACTGCTCCCTTCAAATAGCTAAGTGTATCATGAGCTTGGGATTCTCAACAATAGCTAACCTGTATAACACAGACAATAAATAAGAAAAGGATCGGAAAATTCTATAATTCTACGAGTGGTAGGGAGGCTTTGTAGACACACTGGACTGCCACAGGGACGGTCGTTACAGGGCCAAAGGCAATAGCATAAGCGAGTGATCAATCAGAAAGAGGATGATTCCCTCAGTCAAGGCCTGTCCTGTGGAGGATTAGCCAATGTGAGTAGTGTCCCTTGGGGCACAAGTCCAGTGTGAATGGTACATCTTGGAGTTCGGATCATATGAAAGCTCTGGGTGGGGAGGTTTCAGTTCATTTGGGGCCCTTTCTGCACCTGCGCTCTGTTTCTGTGGAGTCATGTGATGAGGCAGCAAATGTGCTAAGTGATTAGGAGTGTGCAGGGCACCAGCATAACAGCATGCATCCTCTTCTCTTTGATGTTTCCAAGCCTGCCCATAACATCCATGGGGTTTGGGGCAAGCACACAAATGGAAGTCCACTTCCTCTACGTCTGAACACTTAGAAGTTGTAAGTTAAGATAAATGTATGGTAGCCTCCAACCTTAAAAAGCGTTCCTCCCAGTGGCCCAGAGTCTTCCTTGCCCACACCGGAACCAGAGTGCTGGGATTATAGATCAGCACCACCACACCCAGCTGTGATCTGATTCTCTACCACAGTAACATCAGTTAGTAAGAAGACATAAGGCTTTCTCTGTCTTACATGCTCCGATACATAAGGCAGCTCATTCTGATGTCAACAGATAGATATGTAGACAGTCGCTAAATACTGGAGTGGTATCTCAGTCTAAAAAGTTCACTGACTGGGGTTTACCTGGTGGGGCTTTTCCTTTGACCTTTTTAAACTGTGCAGACCTTGTGCAAATACCTGCGTGCTGCACAATCCAGGCCGCTGAAATTAGCTTTCTAACACTGATTTTCTCTTAAGGCACGCGCATAGCATTTGGAAGGTGAAATGCTGTGTTCTTCCTGATGCATGTCTTAAAGTATCAGGCTAAGAAGCCTCAAACTGACAGATAGTTGCTTCAGAAGCACATTCTGAGTCGCAGACTGGCTTTCCCCTCTATGAGATTCAGCCAGAAGCGCATCAGGACTCAGAGAAACACTGATGTTTTCCGGGACATAGATCCCTCGGCTTTCTGGTGGAGCGTTCTTAAAAGACTTCTGCAGCACATAACAAGTTTTAATGAGTCCAGGGCTAAATCCAGGGGCAACACCAAAGTAAAATTCAGATTTATATACAAGAAACCCTATAAGCTTGAATGTAAGACACTAAAGTTTTAAATTTCCTAGGTAAATCAAACTTACTTTCAAGTAAGTACATTTTCTTTTAATCACTAAGTACTGGTAAACAAACCAATTCTAAGCCTTGATCCCCTACATTTTAATTACCAAGCATAGAATTTTAGTGATTGTGATATTCTGTAGTAAATGCAACCTGAGCATGGCAATTGCAAGTTTCAATACATTGCTGGGTTAGGTTACAGGTTGGTTAGGAATTTTCCATCTCCTCTGATGATTCTAAGATTTGTTCTGTGATTTTCCCTTTTCATGCTGCCCTTACCTGGTTTTAAAGTGAGCTGGAGTGTTTTATTGTTTTTAGTAATGTGAAATAGTTTGCATAAGGTTGGTGCAATAGGGTAAGTTATGGGTCCCCCTCTGATTCATGGGTTGAAACTGCAAGCTTGGGCAAGCTGGCTATGAGGAGTGGAGGACACAGGACAGGGCAAACTAACGTGCAGCTCAGTACCACGGACTAGGACTATACTCACACATAGGGCTCTTTTAAAAGGTGACAAAATTAGCCAGGTGTGACAGTGCACTCCAGGAGGCTGAGGCAGAAGGATCATAAGTTTGAGCCCAGGCTGGGCAACTTGCTGTCTTAGCAAGACCCTGTCTGAAAGAATAAATAAAAAGGGCCGGGGATATAGCTCCATGCAAAGGCCTTGCATTCAATTCCCATTACTGTAAAAATAAATAAATAAAACTAGACTATTAAAATGTTATGGTTTATACACTGTGTCAACTTCAGAAGTCTATAAGTTTAACTAAGTGATTCAGCAGGGGGCCAGGGTCCCTAGTTTGTAACATCCTCAGCCTTGGCAAGAGGAGGGCAGGCAGAGGGTGAGAGTGCTGCACCCACCCCAGGGGAGCAGCCTGCATACTATAACAGGCAAATGAGGAGGGACTGATTGCTGCTTCTCTGGAGGAGCTCCGATCTTCGCCTTCAGCTTGGACGTTGTCTCTTGGCTTCCAGCACAGACTGTTTGGCTTTGTTGTAGACTCTTCCATGTTCAGTCATAGACCCATCAGTCTCCTGATACGGACTTGCACGGGACGCTGCAGTAAGCTCCAGTCCTTGGGGTGGACCCTTCACCCCCCCAGCGTGCAGACACCCTCTGCACGCTCCCTCATGTGACTTTGTGGCTGACCACTGTAAGCTGATCTTGTAATTTCTATTACATTTGTATATCTTGTGTTATATCTGTTTTTCTGGTAAACCCTGACTGATACAGATTATAAGCCATAACATAAAATGAGCCCCAATCCACGCTGTCTGCTGTCTTTATAAGAAGAGAAAATTTGGACCCAAAAAGAGACAAAAAGGGATGATGGATGAAGACAGAGGAGAGCTCACCTGTAGGAACAGCGAGGAAGGCGGCCACCACAAGCCAAGCAGGGAGTCCTCTGAGGAAATCACACTGTGACCGTGAACTTCTGACTTCCAGAAGTGAGAGACAATAAAACTCCACTATTACTTAAATAAATCTCTGTTATTCATGCAATAAATTTCTACTCGCTCTGTAGTATTCGGCCCCAGCGGCCCCAGCAAGCTGACATAATTACAATGCTTGTCCCTTGAATGCTGGGTTAGGGTAACTAATAAAATCTTCTGAGGCTGGTGAGACGTTTTGATCCTTGATTCAAATTAGTTTGCAGTTACAGGACATTTCCATTCTTTCTTCTCGAGCCGGTTGTAGCAAGTTAGATTGTTTTTAAGGAACATGCCCATTTAATCTGTTTTCCAGCTTCTATCAAGCTGTTTATAATGTCCTCTTGTTACCTTCTCATCTCAGTAACCTCTCTAGATGTGCTCCTTCCTTGTTTCCAATATTATTCATGTCTTTCTCCATCTCATCATAGTATCTATGGGCGTATCATTCTCATTCATCTTCTCCTAGGACCACCTTTTGGCTTTATAGACTCTTACATATTTGTTTTTAATTTCATGAATTCCTCTGGTGGCAGCTCCACGATTTCCAGGCAGGGTCCTTCCCACCCACTGAAAAGCTCAGATGTGTTTCCACCAGAACATCTCTATGTGGTCAGCCTTACCTTCAGGATGCCCATAAAATTTGGGAAAAAATACTTCTATTTTCTAAAAGACAGTTTATTTTAAAAATTGGGTTTTATTGGTACATTTTAGATATACACAATGATCACATCCATCATAGAGAATTTGTACCTATACACGATAAACTTGTTTTTTTTCCCATTCTCCTACCCTCCCTTCAACACCTCCTCCCCTCTCCATTTATAAAGATTTGTTTCCATGTTTTCCTTCTTTTCTTATTCATTTATTATTATTTTTTTACTATTCCCTTATTCTCTCCTCCTATTCTCCTCCCCATTTGAAAATTTTTCTACTATTTCACAATACCTTCATACATTTTGGTCCTTATTTACATTTTCAATTTCTCACACCAGAGAAACAATGTGGTATTTACACATGTGTCTGATTTTTTCACTTAAGAGTATGGACTTGAGGTGCATCCATTTTCCTAGAAATGTCTCCAGTATATCCTTCTTTATGGCAAAGTAGAACTCCATTGTATAAAAAAAATCTTCTTTATCCATTCATCTGATGATGGGCATCTAGGCTGTTTCCAAGATTTGGCTATTACAAGCTGTGCCGCTATAAACATAGTTGTGTATATATTGCTGTGGTATGATGCTTTTAATTCTTTTGGGAAGATACCCAGGAAGGGAATGGCTGAGTCAAATGGAACTTCTATTCCTAGTTTTTTGAGGAATTTTCACATTGATTTCCACAATGGTTGCACCAGTCTACACTCCCACCAACAGTGGAAAAGGGTCCCTTTTTCCCCACAGCCCCTCCAGCATTTGTTACTAGCTGATTTCTCATTCTTTCAGGTGTTAGATGGACTCTCAGGGTTTTAATTTGCATCTCTCGAATGGTCAGTGATGTTGAACATTTTTTCATATATTTATTTGCAGTTTGTATTTCTTCATTCAAGAAGTGTATTCATCTTGGATGCCCTATTTTGGATTGGGTCTTTAAGTTTGGGAGGTCTGACTTTTGTTTTTTTAATTATTTTTATTTTCTCGATAATAATCCTTTGCCTGAGGAACAGCTGGCAAACATTTTCTCCCACATTGTGGGTTGTCTCTTCACTCTATTGGTGGTTTCTCTTGCTGTGCAAAAGGTTTTTAATGAGATGAGGTCTCAGTTGTTGATCTTTATGATAGTTCCTGTGCAATTGAATTTTATTCTTAAAAGTCTTTGCCTACACCAGTGTCTTCGAGGGTTTTACCTATTCTATCTTCCAGCTGATTTAATGTTTCTGTTTTAATATTTGAATCTTTGACCATTTCAACTCTACTTTAGGACATGGTAAAAGATACGTGTCCAATTTTAATCTTCAGTATGTGCAAAGCGAGTTTTTCCAGCCCATTTATTAAAGAGGCTATCTTAAAAGAAAGTGTTTTTTAACTGTCTGAAGACCACTGAACCACTGGGCCAATGAGGTCTATTTCTCCCATATCATAACTTTTAGTACTCATGGATACATGTATTTTTATTGACAGGATTAGTGACAGCATTACTTCATAGCCAGAATTCCACATTGGTCAGTGCCAGAACCCTTCTAAATTGGGATCCTGTAATTCTATCCACTTGTATAAGATCAATTATATTAAGTACAAAAAGACTTTAGAAGATCTTTCACTGCCAGTAATATAGAATTTGTGCTGAGTGTTGGATCAATTTTTTACTCTGAATAACTGTTCAGGTAGAGTTCTTATGGGATGGATGAAAGAATATTGTCTCTCAACTTCAGAACTCAGATCAGGGATGTAGCTCAGGGGTAGAGCACTTGCCTAGCATGTGTGAGAGTTCCTGTTTGGTTCCCAGCTCTGTAAAAAATGAAAAACCAACCAACTAAACAAACAAACAAAACCAGACAAACAGGAAAATTTCTTGCTTTCCAAAATCTTACTACTGTAGTTTGTTGAATATGTCTATACAAAGGTATTAGATAAAAAAAAATTTAAAAACACAAAGGTATTAGAGTTTTTTTGTCAACTCACTCCAGATTTAATCTTTCAATTTAATCTTGCACAAGGAGGTCACAGATTTTAGGCACAATTACTGCTTTATAGATCACTACCATAAACCCCTTATTGTAGCCGAAAGGTTAAATTGAAAGTAACATTAGAGGCCAGGCATAGTTGTGCACACCTATAATCCCAGAAGTAGGCTGAGGCAGGAGGATTGCCACAAGTTCAAGGCCAGCCTGAATTGCTCAGTGAAACCCTGTCTCAGAAAAACAAATGAACAAAAAAGTAACATTAGGTTGTTTTATTAATATGGACCTTTGACCATCATGAATCGTCTAAAATCAGCTTTTGATTCGGTGGACAGAAATTATGGATAGATTTATCTATATGATTTGACATAGTCTATCAATGCCCTTAGAATGTTGGTATCACAGTTTACTGTCAGAAATTAAAGTGTGATGGCTTCTTACAAAAATAAAATGAAGGCTCAAATATTGAATGGGACCTTAGTTCTCTCTCTCTGTCTCTCCTCTCTCTGTATCTCTCTTTCTCCCTCTCCCTCTGTCACACACTTGCAGCCAAGTAATCTGAGTTAAACTTTAGAATAATTATCATGCCTATCTGCCATGACAAATAGATGATTGTCTGTCTTCATGTGCATGATGTGGACCAGGAACAGTAATTAGGTGAACTTGCGAGCTAATTACCATCAGAAAAAAAAATTACTCAACAATAACAAAGATCCCAATCACTGAGAGAAAAACTTCTCTTCCATTTAACGTGATGCCGAAGGCCGGAGTCTCATCCAAATACATAATAATCTTAATTTTTTTTTTTTTTTGGTACCAAGGATTGAACTCATGACCTCATGCATACCAGGCAAGAGCTTAAGCCACTGAGCTAAATCCCCAGCCCCCAAGTACATTATAATGTGTTTCCAAAGTTTATGTTTTGTTTTAAAGAAGAAACAAAAGGCGCTCCCACTATGAAGTGGTCCCACTTTAAAATCCTTGCTGCTGGGCTCATCCAGTTACTGTTTCACAAGTCAGTGTTATGTGACGCTCCCAGGTAAATCTAATCAGAAACAGAAATTAACCTAGGATGTCACATTCTTCCACATCCTTTGGAGGGGTTTGAGGGACAAAATTGCCCATGCAGATCATTCGCTCACTAATGTTTTTTGAGTGCCTGTCTGTGGCCACAATAGCAGGTCCTAGGGGAGGTCCCGTGATCAGAGTGTGTTTCTGGGACCCGGATAGTCTGTCAGGACACAGTCCTCCCAGGATGTCGCCAGCAGGCTCCTGCATGCTCCCTGAGCCGAAGGGCCTGGCGTGGGAGCCCACTTGGTACGTGAGGCTCTGGCTGCTCTGTTTCTGAACCCCCTAGCCCTCTCCTGGAGCCTGCCTTGGTATCTCAGTTTCTACTTTAAACTTGGCCAAGTCGGTCTCTCTATAGGGACTAACAGGCTCTTCCAACCCTTCGCTAGCAGCTAGAATCATGCTCCCATGAGCCACCTGCTTCCCCACAGTAACTTCCCAGCTGTGTTGCCAAAGTCTCCCCACCCCTCGGTGCAGGTATGGCTCCCTCTCAGCTGCACCCCTGCTCTCAGTCTCTGTAGCCCCATAGGGTCTTCCACTGGGCCTGAGCAGTGTACAGGTGGAGTGCCGGGCCTGGTGCAGCCAATCAATATTCTGTGTCTCCACTTGTGCAGTGACAGACTAAGCTGTAAAGAAGGGCTTCCTGAACCAGGGCACGATAAAGTGGACTCTAACATTTCCCAAAGGCCAGTGTCATGGTTTATAAGGAGCTGTTCCCCCAATGCCCCATGTGCTCAAAGGTGGAGCTTTTGAAAAGTGATTGGATTATAAAGGTGCCATAGCTGACTTGCCATTAGGACACAGGGTCTGGGCAGAAGTGGCGGGTCACCGGGCACGTGACCTCCCTCTCCAGCTCCTTCCTGGGGCTGTCTTCCAGTTTGCCATGCGGTGAGCAGCTCTCCTTCACCAAGCCCTGTGCCGTGCCATCCTGCCTTGGAGCAGGCTGATTGTGGACTGAAATGTGAGCCAAAATAAACCTCTCTTCTGCCAGGCATGGTGGTGCATGCTTATAATCCCAACACTCAAGAGGCTGAGGCAGGAGAATCCTTTTGAGCTTGAGGCAGCCTGGGCTACAAAGTGAGCTCAAGGCCAGCCTGAACTGCATAGAGAGATCCGGTCTCAAAAAGACAAAAATAAAATAAAATAAAATAAAATAAAATAAAATAAAATAAAATACCTCTCTTCTTTTTAGTTGCAGGTATTGGGTATTGTGTCCCAGTGAAAAGAAAAGCAACCAAGATAGCCAGCATCAAGAACTCCTATCCCTGGTTCCCAGGCTTACCTTCTTTTCTTCCAGAATACCTGAATTTTACATTACTTAGCTTCTCTTTTTCACATGACTCAGGTCCTAAAAAAGCATGCTGTGCCCCAACTCAGTCATTCCTTCGAAACCTGCACTCATCCCTTCCCACAAGTATGGTAGCTACAGCAATTATTCGCTGACTTTTGTTAGCGAAGAGGTCGCTGCACTGATAGACAATACACATTTGTTCATCTAATACACACTCAAGGAAAAATTGAACAATGTTTATTGAATAATCATGTCAAGTCTTACACATTATTTGGCCTTCCTGGGATCTTCCAAGATGGATTAAACTCTGCCTTAGGTTGCCCAGGAAATTCCACCAAGCAAAGGCCCCCTGTCCGGCAGCATGACTAGAGGAAATAAGACATTGTTGTTAGATTATTCTTTTTCCTCCAGAGCTGTGAATATGTGATTGTCCCTCCTGACATCCCTCAGGAGAAATAAGTTTAGTACTCCTGAGTAGCTTGGGCAAACCATTCCCTATAAGGCAGGATTCAAGATGCCCACCCAACACTGAGATTCAGCAGGAAGCCGCTTCTTCCTTGACCTCTGGTCATATCTGGCTCTCTAACTGTCTGGTCTCAGTTCACAGTAGGTACCCCAAAAGTATGACTGCAACCCCAAGGTTATGGCTTTGGTTAGCAGTTAACAGCTACAGCAGGAAGCAAGTGAAAAGGATATCCTCCCAGGATCCAGCGTTGGTCTTGGCCTAGCACTGCAGTGGGAAACCCTGATACAGGAGGGATTCAGAGCTAACAGAGAGGCAAGGAGACAGGCTCCCAAGAGGACAGTCAGCCAGTAGGCCATTCATAAATCCACTTCATCATCAAAATTTTGTTAAAAATATCCTGGGTGCCAGGCAGAGAAGAAGCAATGATAATAAGATTCACTTCCTGCCCTATAGACCCCTCACCCTCCCAGAAGTCCTCCTTCACCTAAACTCTTACTTACACTGCCTCCCTCTCTGAGTATGATGCCTGTCACCTACCACAGTAGTTAAGTATTTTCTAAACAATGACTCTATTAATAGATGATGGTTCTCATCTAGCACCTGGTAAGCAAATACGCTCCCAGACCAATGGCCCAAGTCTTTAGGCGGAGAACTGGCAAAAATGAGCTGGGAAAATCAGAGTGTTGGGCAGGTAATACGTACAATATCTATCCTAGCCCTCACTCATGCCCTTATGATGCACTGCGTTCCAATCAAGATGGCAGCATCTACAGGTCAGTTGCCACACAAGTCTGGGATATTCGTGCCTGGTAGATCTCTTTTCATAAGTTCTTGCTAGAGTCCCTGCCTTTGTGATTAAGCAAAACACAAGCAGGACATTGTGTCACTTGGATAAATACAGTGTAAACTAATTTTCTACCAAAGACAGAAGTGAGAAAGGAATTGTGTTTTTGCTGTCTACGGTTCTGTGCAGATGACAGTCTGAGAACTGCTGCTCACAGAGACTTCCGTAACCCACCCCCATGTGGTATGACAAGGGCTTTTTATCAACTGAATCACTACTTAGTAAAAAGGGACGCAATTTTCTCAGTTCACAGAAATGGACAGATTGTGGTGAATGCTTTTTATTGCTACTGTGTGTCACAGTGAAATGACTGGTACCTAAGTGGCCCATATTCTGGCTTTTTACAGCAGGAATAGTTGCCAGATAATTACATTCAAAGACAGGAACAGTAACCTAACTCACTTCTAAATTCTCTGAGAAGTCTTTATATCCAAAATAGAAAGACTCAGTATGGTGCTGCTAATTAAAGTATGTGAATGTTGTTCACATGCTTTAAGTGCATCGGAGTTTGAAATCAGGTTCTATTTGTGAGTGCTATTATTTATACAACTTTACACTTAAATTCTGTCATCTTTTCTAATACACTTGTAGCCTTCAACAAAATCTCGGTAAAGTCACCAATTTTCCTATGCCCTTTCTGCCACTGTCCAATATATCAAATACATATTTAAATGGAAAACTGAACAGAAGAATTAGATTTGCTCATTTACTTAAATAATCTGGAAAGTCGAACATTGCCATGTTTAACAAGTGGCTTCCTATCTCACCCCCATCCCTTTGTTTTATATTGGAAGCTGCTTCTCATTTCAGTAAAACTGTTAATGTGAATAATAAGTATTCCAAAATTTATGTCATTTACTGATTTGTTCCCCTTTCTTAGCCAGGAAGGCTGTTTCCAAGTGTTTTCTAACTATTATGAATTATATGATGATGACGACCATTATATAATCAATTCTGATTATTCCTTAAGTTGCATGAACAAAATTACCAAAGAAAGAAAACGAAAGTTTTGGAGATTGGCAACTGAACAACCAAACTGTCTTCCAGGTATCTGCCATCCAGTCAAATCACTTGCTTCCTTTCCTGTAGCCATTATTTGTACCTGATAATTTGGAATTTAAATTTATCTTATTTTCCTTCTGGTTCCCTTACTGTGTGGGAAAGGTGAGGAACCTGGGCTGAGATTCCTTTTCCAAAAAGAATTTGCTCTGGGTTGTACAGGGGTCCCATGATGCTAGAAGCTAGGAATACTTGGAAATAATTTGAGTAGGTCTAAAGTATACATTCTAGTTTCAAACTATGCTTACCAGTTTTTATGGGAAGAGTTTTTCCATTTACCACCTAGGTGGAAATGGGTATGTTTTCCTGTCTCTCCTTAATGACAGAATTTTTCCCCTCTAGCTTTGCCCTTTTTGCAGGTACAGCCTTTGGCCTGGGGTTTATCTGACATATTGAGACATTAAGACCAGTGTCTTGGTGCCAGTGCCCAAGATGCTGACATTTGCCATCCCTCCATATAACTGTCAAGAGAAGTTGGGTTCAACTAACGGCACTGTAGTGGTTAGGGGGAGATTGACTTGTTATTGTCATGGTCACACTTCCAGGTCAATTAGGGACATTGCCATAGTCCGCTGTGGTCAGTAGAGGGAAACCAGATAACCTCATGCCCTGCCGCATGGAGAGTTGAGTTGAAGACTTCACCCAAGGCCCTAGAATATCAATGAGAGCGCTGAGGTGAGCCATCGTTACAGGGCCTGCTCATCTCTCTACACTAACTCCCTCTGGCTTTGGCCCAGAAGAATTTCCCATGGCTTTGAGATTTCAGCTGGACATTTAATGCGATGTTCCTGTTCCTGACCCTCTGATTTGTAGGGTTCTGTAATGGAAGTCTTTTCTAGGATATCCCGTCCACTGTCTTGCCAGACGTGGTTTCTTCTGTCACCTCCAGACTTCTCGTCTCTCGCTCTCCCTACCCAGAAGGTTTTACTTTCAGCTCGCAGTTTCCCTCCATGCGGCTCCTTCTGAACCACGTTGGCATCTGTGTGCCTGATCTATCTGACAGCCGAGCCTTCTGATTACTTCTGCGCCTCCATGTCAGCGGCCCGTTCCTTCATGTTCAGCCACTCTTGTATGGGCCATTTGTGCATCAATGGAACCACGTCCAATTTTTAAAAATTTCATTGTGTCACCTTGCACCACCATCTCTTATATTTCCAATTCGCCTATTGAACCACCTCTGGCATTTCCCGCCACTCACGTAGGAAAATTCACAGAACCATGGAGGTTCCACTCCTTATATTCAAGTTCTGTGACTGAACCCTCTGAGCTGCGTTTGTCTTTTCCGTGATACATGAGTTTTTTCCCCCAGCAAACCTGTGATGCTCTCCACAACACTTCACAGAGAAATTGTCCTCCTACCTCACAAAAGAGATGTCAGCTGTCGGGGAACTTCACTGAGTGTTCTTGCTACCAAACCACACAGAGGGAGGCAGGCTTTCAAAATGACCCCCAATGATCCTCATCCTGTATCTAAATAATCTCTTGCTTTGAGTGGGGCCTGGACCAAGTGACTCCCTTCCAAGGACCAGAACACAGCAGAAGGGACAGGACACCACTGCTGCACTGAGCATACGAAAGGTCTGTGGCTTGCACCTTGCCTGCCCTCTCTGGCTTTTCTTTCTGGTTCTTCCAAAGAGAAGCCCACTGGCATCCATGAGCAAGGATCGGGGTGACCTGCCGGACAGTGGTCAGCAAGGAGCTGAGGGCCTCAGGCCAACAACTCGCAGGAAATGGAACACTGCCAACAGCTCTGCAAGGGAGCTTGGAGGCAGATCGCGCCCCAGGTGAGCCAGGCGGTGACTGCAGTCATGGCAGAGGCCTTGACTGCAATCTGGGAGCGATTCTGCACCAGGGAACCCAGCTAGGCTGTGCCTGGATTCTTGACCTACAGAAACAAGAGGTGGGTTTGCAAAGCGGCTGCATGTGGGGACCATTTGTCACACGGCAATAAATAATCCTACACATGCCAGCTCCTCCTTCCTCCAGCCTCTGGAGACCAGGTTTCTCCTCCAGTCCTCGCTGCAGTGAGAGGCCCCTTCCCTTCCCTTCATTGTAGGGCTCCAGGTCCCCCAAACACACTCCTTCTCTAGGGTCTCCGCTGATTCCTGGATTCCCCAGACTTTCTCGTCACCTTGGTCCCATGCTTCTTTCCTTCTCTCTCTCACCCCAGAGTATAAACCAAGGGAGGACCCAGGCTGTCTGCGTCCTGCTCAGTCCCCCACCCCCACCCCGGCCTCCTCTGAACAAAGCAGGCTGGGCAACTCTATAGCGAACGCCTCTACCTATCACGAATGGATGTCAGCATGTTTTTCAGACATAGTCATGTCTTCGGTGGTGTTTACCATTGCCACATATACGGTTTTAAACATGTATACTTTAGAATAAAAAGTGGTTTAAAAATATACACATAACAATGTAATATCTGCAAGGTTTTTTTGTTTGTTTTTACTATTTCTATGGTTTTTGTTTCATCATTTTTTTCCTTGTAAAGATTCATCCTTCCCTCAGATGAGAATATTTTTCTTCCTTCAACCAGGATCTCGCTTAGCCCACAAGACCTCTTTATGCATTTTTTTAAAAAGGAGTAGGAGCCTTCTGTACTTGGCAGAAACGATCTGTGTGCAGCGTGGTAAGAGGGACAGAGTAGGTCTCAAGGCCCATGTCCCCTCACAGCCCCCGTCCTCTACAGTGAATGACCTCTGCGTCCTTATAGTGCCGCCTGGCTCAACCTTCCTCACTATAGCAAAATGGACATAGTAAAGGTACACGGTGCAGTACAAAGCCACAAGGTGAGTATTTGAGCAGCCAGTAATTAATGGGGAATAGTTGAAAATGATTACAGACCAGAATGATGTCTTGAAAACTATGTAGAAAAGAAACACGTGTTTATAGCAGCGCCACTCATAGCAACTAAATCTTGGAAGTGGCCTATATGTCCATCAACGGATAAATGCACCCAAAAAGCCATGATATTTATACACAGTGGAGTACTTCTCTGCTGTGAAGAAGGATAATCTGTCATTTGTGGGAAGACAGATGCAGCGTGAGACCATAATGCTGAGTGAAACAAATCAAGACACACGAGCTTAAACATTGCATGGTTTCTCTTATATGAGAAACCCAATGCGTAAACAAAGGGTAGATAATAGGAAACAGGGAGATAGGTCTTTTGCAAATAGGGAGGGGACCAAAAGATGAAGGCAGGGGGAGGAGGAGTGGAAGGGGACATAAAAAGAATTAAGATGTATCAGGTGCATGGACCAACTCCCCACAGCGAGTGCAGTCAGTATGTCTTCCAACACCTACTAATGAAAATTCAAAAAAGAAATTAACCCCATCGCTGTACCCTAAATGTGAGGGGCTCCGTCTTGCACTTCCCGTCGCCCATGATCCCAGCCGAGCTGCAGTCTCACCTGGGACATCCTCACTTCCAAGCCTCTTCTCACTCTGTGTCTTTCGATTGAGTTTATCTCCCCACACTTTCGTTTGTTAACTCAAAAGCCGACACAATTATAAATTTATTATACTTTTCCCTTCCCCTCTTGATTACTTTAATCCTAGAATTTTTCTCATTTCATGTTGCTAAGGTCATCGTTTCATTCTTTGATGCTGAATAGTATTTCATATTAAAAGGCTGATGCCCTTGACTGTGAGTTCCCAGGACCAAGTTGTCTATCCTTTTATGTTCTCCACATTGCTGGGAGAAGGGAGATACATGCAGAAAATACTCAAACAAAATGATATATTCTGTCTTCCCTTTACAAAAAGTTCCACCAGAACAAAATTCTTTGTGCTCTTAAAGTATTAATTTTAAAATTAAAACTGATGTTTACACTACATTCAGTTCCCCCAAAATTTTTTTCACAAATTTCAAAAAAAGTAAATCACAAATTCTGAAATGATTGTTTTATAAAAATTAAAGGAGACAGGGAAGTCAGAGATAGAGGTTGCACTTTTCATGCGTAGTACAGACTTAAAAGTAGCATATACCTCCCATAGAAGCTGTTTCATGGAAGATTTGGTCTCTTTCAAAGAATTTTTAGGTTACAGTGAAAAATAACATATTACCTCTTTTTAAACATACGTTTTTGAAGCGAAAAGCTAAAGATTAGGAAGAAATCTTTCACTGAAGCCTGTTAGGTGGTAATAAATATGATGCTAAAAGTTAATAAATGTAAAACTTGTTAATCTTTTTGTTCTCTCATATCTTCTTAAGCCCAGGTTCTTTTACTTTTTGTAATTTTTTTTAATTTTAAAAAGTATATAACAGAATAAAACCAATAAAAAACAAACCAGTGTAAGAGATACAGGACTTCAAAACATTATGAAATCAACACTACTTACCATAATGCCTTTTGATGTCTTCAAAATAGCTACAGATAACTTCAGACAGCAAAAATCAAACAGAACAGAATAGAATAGAAAAAATAAAAACAAAACAATGAATGTGATAAAGGACTTCAAAACAAGCCAATAGTAAATCCAAAATTGCTACCATAATATGTCTTGCTATCCTTGAATAGCTTCTCCTGCCATGGGATTTAATATAATCAAACAAAACAAAAGAGAATAAAACTCAACCCAACAAAACAATAGAAATGGTATAGGACCTCAAGACAAGACCATAGGGGATCAACAATGGTTGCAATCCTCAGAAGGAGACCCCCCCAGATGACACTGCTTAGTGATATCCTCTGAACCTATGATCAGACTACTGGCCCTAGACCGGCAATGTTAGTGCAACACCAAACACCACAGGCATCAAATTGCATTTCAACTTTATAGCTATCATCACAGTCAGTGTTGCTCTGGATAACCTGGTCACTTCTAGGGTGGGGTGGTACTTCTTGTTTGCCAGCCAGCGCACCCAAAGGGGCTTGAGTCTGGCTGTTTCCCAGTCCGGCTGCAGCCCGCACATGGCACTGATTTCCAGACTGGGCTTGTTTGATGCTGGGGCCATTGTTCTCTCTAACCTCGGTCCTCGAATGGTGCTGACTCATGTGGAGAGGATTGGGTCTAGTTGTTCCCAGCCCACTGGAGGCCTGTGCATGGCGCTGGTTCCCAGACTGGGCTTGTTTGCTGCTGTGGTCATTGTTCTCTCTCAACCCAAGTTCTTTTTCCAATGAATACAATTTAGCAAACTTGATTTTTCAGGGATAGAAAATCTCGTGGCTTGTGAAAGAGGTAATCTAGAAAATTCAAGAGAAGAAAGACATTCCAAAGCTGTCTCAAGAGGCGAATGTGTACGGCAGTGTCTCTTGCTAGTCATCCCCTGGGCATTCTATAACTCAAAGGTAATTAAGAGATTGAGGCTTGAATTGTAAATTCCATCCCACAAAGAGTAATCCAGTGTGGAGACATCAAGTTTGCAGATGCTCCACATTTCCAGCCAAGATAAAGAAAAACTCTTTGGATAGATACATCTCTGTTAATCCTGGTAGACATCAGCTTAGAGGAGGTTTAATTTAGCCCAGGACATTGGCTTTCTCTAACATATCTCATTCCAGAAACGCGATTATGCTTTATTGGCTAAAAACAGCAACTCTGTAAAAGTTCCTAAAAACTTTTAAAACATTTGTTCACAGACTGGAACACAGACTTTTTTTTTTTCTAAATTGAAAACAAATGTCCAGTTAGAAAGACTTAATGTACTTAAGATAAATTGTATTTTGAAAACAGTTTACCCCAAGAGCGCCTGGATTTTTGTTCAACAAAACAGTCCCATAATGGTTTTAATAGATTGGAAGAGAAGTAAACATTAAGTCGTTAAAAACAAAAAGTAATTAATCTAGTATCGCTTCTCAAAGACTACAGTACTTTACAAGCAAGAACTATGCAAACAATACATTTAGAGGCACCATATAGCTATCTTCAATAGAATCTATTATGCGCACGCATCTAGTCCCGCTAATTGACATTTGATCAGTGTGACCACTTCGCCATCTAGTGTCCGAACTTCAAACAGCAGCTAAAGAGAAATTTTTTCCTCCAAATTCTTTCTGAGTAACATTTTGTAAACTGACTTTTGAAAAACACTTTAGGTCTGAGATATAGCTCAGTGGCAGAGAACCTGCCTGGCATATGTGAAGCCTTGAGTTCAACACCCAGGATCACAAGAAAAGAAAACGGTTTATCCCCAAGAATACACAGGACAGATAATGCATGGATAAACTATTCAGCACTAGAACATTTCCAGTGGTTCTAGGAAATTAAGATCTGGTCTCTATAAAACTCACACATACTAGATGAAACAATTTTTAAAACATAGATCAATGTGGGGATAAGTTAACTAAGTTATTTTTAAAGATCTTTAATAAAATAGAAATCTAAAACAGTCCTTAGAACCATGAACCATGGTTAAGAAACACATCATGTGTAGATTATATGAAGTAAACTGGGAACCAAATTAGCAGTTATAAAGCCAAACCCATAAAATATGAAAATACACACAAGGCAATTATTGACCAGAAATATTTTCAGAGTTGTTGAGTTATTGGTTTAGCTGTCTTGCTAGAGTTGTTAGTTATGTTTTAAATGGCTACCCTGTTATAGTAACTAACCATGTAACAGAAATCATATCTGACAGACACATTTAGCTATTCTGCATAGAAATCTGGCCAAATTTCACAGGTCTCTATTAGAACTGTCAATTTTTGCTTTTGTTACAAAAAAATGTTTGGTATTTTTCAACATCCAATTAGTTTTAAAAAAAAAGTGGCTCAAGGCCATTCTTTTCTATTAGAATAGAAAAAAATTCTGTAAGACACAGTAAAATGCTTCAGGATCTTTCCGGTATTACTGTCGAGGAAATCCAGCATTGCTTAGAAAATACGAGCATGGAATTTCCAACACAACCAACTTTGAGCCACTATGTTTTAAACATCATCAAAAGAACAAAAATGTTCTGAAATTTCAAATATGTTCTCAAGATTCGTTTTAAGCATATTTGCAAAATGATTCAACTTAAATAAAATGCAAGCAATCACAAAAAGACGTCTTCAAAATTGCATTTCACTGGCACCTATTAATTTTACAAAATATCGGGGCTCAGTACATATTATAGCAAACATATAGATACATATTGCTTTAGTCGTTAATACCCTCTCCCACCCCTCCCCTCTCCTATTTACTTCCTTCCTCTTGTCAAATAATAATCTCCCTTTTACTTTCATGTCATATTTTTTAGCTTTCACATACTAAGGAGAACATGTGAAACTTGTCATTCGGATTCTGGCTTATTTTATTTAACATGATGATCTCTAGTTCCATCCATTTTCCTGCAAAAAGCATAACTTTGTTCTTTCTATGGCTGAATAATCCACTGTGTAGATGCACCACATTTTCTTTATCCAGGAACCTATTGGTGGGCACCTATGGTGGTTTGTATCATGGCTGTTGTGAACTGCCCTGCAGTAAACATGAGTGTGCTGACTTTAATTCCTGCTGGTACATACCCAGGAGCCTGGGTCCATTGGTAGCTCTATTTGTAATTTTTTGAGGAACTTCAGTACTGATTTCTGTAGTGGCTGCACTAATTCACATTCCCACCAGCAGTGTAGAAAGGTTTCTTTCCCCTCATATTGTTGCTAGAGTAATTTTATTTTATTTTATTTTGGTACTGGGAATCAAATTCAGGACCTCGCGCTTGTCAGGCAGGTGCTATGCCACTGAATTATAGGGCTTTTTCGTTTTTCTTTTCTTTCTTTCTTTCTTTCTTTCTTTTTTTTCTTTTTTCTTTTTCTTTTTCTTTGTGTGTGTGTGTGTGTGTGTGTGTGTGCTGGGGATTGAACTCATGACCTCTCACTTGCCAGGCAGGCACTTGTGCCACTGAGCTAAAGCCCCGGCCCCCTAGGGTTCATTTTTGAAGACAGTCATTCAGGCTGGGGTGAGATAGAATCTCTGTGTAGTTTTGATTTGCATTTACCTGACAATTAAAGATGATGAACATTTTTTTCACATACTTATTGATCATTTGTACTCCATATGTTGAGAAGTATTTATTTCATTCATTTGCCCATTTATTGATTGGGTTACTTGATTTTTTTTGTTAGATTTTTTGAGTTCTTTATTCCAGACACCTACCCTTATTTGAAAGGTAGTTGGCAAAGATTTTCTCTCATTTGTAGGCTGTCTGTCTCTTTACTCTGTTGGTTGTTTAATTTGATTCAGTCCCATACGTTGATTCTTGCTATTATTTCCTGTGTTATCGGACTTCTATTGAGGAATTCTTTGCCTGTGCCTTTGACTTCATGTATGA
>RJWM01008523.1:0-72039 GCA_004363535.1 Dasyprocta punctata | reverse complement strand
AGATAAATGAGAATCTAGGAAAAAAAAAACAGCAGAAATAATTTCTCAGATAAAGAGATGGTAATAATAATGAACAACATGGATAGTGAATCTAGAGTAGATACAAGTAGAAAAATAGAGGAGCTTAAAAAAGTGATAGGAACTGTGAATGCTCAACATAGGAAAAGACAGTATTTCATAAAACAGATTCAACAAGATACTTCAGAGATTGTCAATTCTATTCAAAGTATATATAGCAGAATCAGTCATTATGAAGATAGATTATCAGATCTGGAAGATATGGTTGTAGTTGGTGATCATCAAATGAATAACTTACAAAAAATGGCAAGGTGCCACAAAAAAAATCAATGCAAAAACTTCTAGATGTTGCAAAGGAGAATAGCATAAGATTGTTTGGAATCAATGAAAAATCAGAAGATAGTGCATAGGACAAAAGCAATGTTCAGAGAAGTAATAGCAGAAAACTTCAGCACAGCCCTTTAAGTAAAGGATAGCTTGCAGTGAAGTATTTCTTGCCTTAAAAGCAAATCACCTCCAACCCAGATTGATGTACCTCACAAAATTATCTTCCAAAATTGATGGAGAAATTAGATGCTTCCAAGATAAAGAACACTTGAAGAAATTCAATACCAAATCTGCATTCCAAAAAGTGCTGGAGGATATTTTGGAATAATAATTCCAAGAATCCCAATAGAATGAATCCATTAGGCAAGACAAACAATTAAATAGAAAGGAAAAAAAGGGAATCAACAACAGGAAAATAAAATGTTAGCAAGGGCAAGTCAATACCTATCAGTTATAACCATCAATGTGAATGATCTCAATTCATCAATCAAAAGAAACAGATTGGCAGAATGAATCAAGAAACAAGATCCAACAATATGCTGTATATAAGAAACATATTTAACTCAAAGAGATACTCTTAAACTGAAAGTCAAAGGACAGAAAACTATACTTTATGCAACAGAGACATGGAAAAAAAAGCAGGAGCCAATTATTCTATTTGAAGGCAAAGTACATTTCAAGCTAAGACTGATCAGGAGAGACAAAAATATGTATTTATTAAAGGAATAATCCAAGACGAAGAGAAAACAATCATGTGGGCACCAAATAATGATGCACTTCACTATATAAAACAAGTATTAGTGGATATAAAAAGTCAGATAAACAGTTAATGTAGTTAATTCCTGTTTCATCTTAATGTCTGTAAAGGATAGAATTTTTTCTCTTTATGCCTATGTAATGTATTATTGTACACATATAACACATTTTCTTTATACATTTGTTCACTTAAGGGCATCTGTGTTTTCTGCTTATTTTAGTTATTGCAAATGTGCTGCAATAAACATGGCAGTGCAAGAATCTATTTGGTATGATTTCATGTCTTTTGTTTATAAAGCCAGGAGTGGAATTTCTAGTTCTTGTTTTAATTTTTTGAGAAATGACCGAGCTGTTTTACAACATAGTTATATCAACTTATATTCCTGTCAACAATGTATAAGAGTTCCATTTTCTCCATATCCTCAGTGCTTTATTTTTTTGTCTTTTGGTGCTAGCCATTCTAACTTAGGTGAGGTGACATTTCACTGTGGTTTTGACTTTCGCTTCCCTGATGATTAGTGGCTCCGAGTGTTTTTCATGTACTTGGAGGCCATTTGTGTGATTTTGTATGCTAAATGTTTGTTTAGTTCTTTGCCCCATTTTTACATTGATGTGTGTGTGTATGTGTGTGTGTGTGTGTGTGTGGTGTGTTCAGACCTGTGAATTCCATATATGTTCTGGATATCAATCCCTTGTTGAATAAAAACCTTGTAAATATACAACAGAAACTTTCATTATAATGGTTCAGAGGAAAGAAAGGCTGCTTCTTGAGAAACAACAGTATTTTATTTTATTTTTTTTAATTTATTTTATTTTAATTTTTTTGGTGGCGGCAGGGATCGAACTCACAACTTTGTGCCTGCCAGACAGGCGCTTAAGCCACTGAGCCAAACTCTCGGCCCTAGGTTTTTTTGTGGCAGGGTCACACGATATAACTCAGACTGGCCTTGTGCTCCTGTTGTAGCCCATACTGGCCTGAAACTCACAACGCTCCTCCGACCTCAGCCTCCCGAGTGCTGGGATCAAAGGCGTGCGCCACCACGCCTGGCTGAGAAGCAACAGTATTGACAAGAGTGAAGATTCCAGCAAGAGGACAGATCTGGGCTCACATCCCTGCTCTTCCTGGGGAAATCTACTACCCTTCTCAATCTTTAACTGTTCTTTTCTCGAATGCCCAGAAACGCCACTGGGCGTGGCAAAACACAGATGTGAGAACATGGACTCGCATCATTTTCTGCAATCACTAAATATTTTCCTGCTTGTCTTGTACAGAAAATTAAGATTTATTTAATAAATGAATCAGTATTTCATATGTCCCTGAAGTACAACTGTGGTTCACATAAAATATAAAGCTAGAAATTAGACTAGTGAACCATTAAATCATTCAAATATTATGCTAAAACTTTGTACTTCATCCTAGAACTATTCTAAGCAATGTACATGCATTACATGTAATGTATATAGCACTCCATTTAGAATAATTGTGGCATAAATTGTTATACATATTAATCTATAAAAATCCACATATATATATTCTTGCATGCTCAAAAGAACACAAGCACACTCACTTGTCCATTCTTTTCAACAACACTTGAAGAATGTACTCCTTTTCTGATTTTAAAGCTGAGCAAGTGCTAGGTTGGAAAAGCTACAGTAATTATTACCCAAGTATCACCTGCAGTAAACAGGGAGCAAGAGGCTGAACTCATATTTGTCCTTGACTCCAGTGCAGTATCTGGGACTCACAGCACAAAGACATAGAAACAAAATTTCAGGTAATCTGTATAGGTAATGACAGTGAATAAATAGTTGGACTCTTCAGGGTTTACAGTGCATGCAGGGACTCTAAGAAACAAGACACGTCAAGCAAATCCAGGCCGGTTCAGAGGATCCACAGATAAAGCCAAGGACCTCAGAACGCCTGTCTAGTCTGATTCAAACATTATTAACAAAGAAATCAGACACCTGCAGAATTATGAAGTCGAATATTCTGTAAATCGCTTTTTAAACTTGTGAAAGATGGAAAATATGAATAGGCCTTCGAGTGTACCTTGTCACAGTGTGGCATCAATGTATTTATCCAGGGTTAATCCTCTGCATTTGATACGGAGTGTGCTGACCTCCCTGGTACTGATAGAGATAAACAGCTGGAATCATGATTAATGCCAGGGAAGGATGCCCTGTTGCAAGCCACTGGAGAAGGCTAATCAATTTTCAGTTCTAAGTGATCTTTTTGGTTTTTGTTTTTATATTTTTCTAATGAAGAATAAAACTTTCCTAATGAATAGCTAGCTGGCTATACATGCTCCGAAAAGCTATGGAAATGAAGAAAATGCACTAAGTTTCCCAACTGGGTAAATTCACCGTTAATATGAATGAAGAGGTCTGCAGATTTCTGTACACATGGATTCATCTGTCAACTTGTTAACAACAACAGTAGTAACAAGGTCATAGCACACATTTGAGGTTAAAATCCAGGCCTCTAACATTTTACTCCTGGGCTGTTGGATTGGAACTCTAACAGGTACATGAGAAGAGCCGGATCCTGGTGTCAATGCAGAGGGTGAGATCCCTGCTCGGACAGCTGATCAGGAGCCAACACTGTGCCTCCCTGTGTCTTCTAGAGTCACAGCCTTCTTTTGCAGTAATTAAATCTTCCAGGTACTCTCATGCAGAAAAAAATGGGGTATAGTCTATTGATGAGATAGGCAAAAAGAATCCTTTGTTGTTGAGTTTAGATAGTGAGCAAGGGCTGCTTATTTAAGTGGCATTTTTTGGTGCTGGATGACAATTCTGAAAGCAGTTTATCTTCATTAGCTCTGCTTAATACAGTGCAATACCATAGAGTGGAGATTTAAATACAGGAATGTATTTCTCACAGCTTTGGAGTGTGAATAGTCCAAGATAAGATGGTAAGATCGAGTACCCAGTGAGGGCTTGCTTCCCAATTTGTCAACAGCTACCTTCTCAGTGTATCCTTACATGACAGTGGGAAGAGGAGAGGAGGCTGGTTCTCTCTTCCTTTTCATAGAGCTTCTAGTTCCACCATGGGGGATTTACCTTCAGGCAATAATTCACTGAGAGTCCACCTCCTTATTTCATGACACTGGATGTCAGGATTTCAGTATATGGATTTCAGGAGCACAGAAACACTCTGTCTACAACACCTATGCTAAATGATGTCTTGGTATCACTACCACTATGTGATGTGACTGCAGGAACTAAGTAAATGGGTGAGTGTATAATACATACACTATTTCATATGCTATTGTGATTTCCATTTAATAAAGTAACTGAGATATTAAAACGTGGTATGAAAAATCAAAGGCTGTATTTTATGTCATGATTGTAAATGATTCTCAAAGATATGCCCCTTCAAAGTCCAGTGGCTTCATATTGCACATGAAACCAGCAATCCTGTGACAATTCCTCAAGCAGGATCTAAGCATGGCAAATGCAAAGGAAAGGAAAAATATCAATGTCTCTGTAGAGGAATTGGTAAAGCACCGGCATCCACCTTCACGTCTATCTTGAGATCTAACAATCTTAATCCATAATAGCTCTTTGGATAAGAACAAAATTCATATTTTTGTCCATAATAATAGGTGACAAGGAATTTACCTTGGTGTCTAGGGAAATCTATTCATCTCTTTGTGTTGAACTTCATTAAGTTCCTAGGAATAAGCATGTCTTTCTCCCTTTTATGTGCTGTAGTTGTGAGAGTTGTAGATGTACAGATTGGGTGAAGGCAGCGACCCTCGAGGTCTTTGCTGTCTAGACAGGCGCCTAAGACGTTACATTACAGACTGTTTTGTGAGTAGTTTGTGATGGAAGAGATAATGGAGATACTCAAGGAGAGCACTGTCACCTTAGACATAGAGCACGACGGAGAAGATGCAAAAGGAATCCATTTGCTGGAGACCCTCCGGCTCTTTCACCTGGAGGAGGGCATGGAGAGGGGAAAAGAAGCAGAAGTTTGGCGAGATGGAGAGGTGGATGGGCCATATGAAGGATTCTGTACTTAATCTGAAAGCTAAAGAAACCCCTGCCATGCTGCCTAGAGGAGAGTAGTTCTGGACAGAGAAAGACTATGTGGATTCTAATGAGAGAATCAGGAATGACAAGATGAAGGTGGTGGTGGAGGTGGAGGAAATGAGTAATAGCTATTCCAGGCCAGAATTCAGAGTTTCACTGTCAATTTATCAGTCAAATTAGAAGTGGAAATTAAATTCTCTAGCATGCAATGCTTATTCATCTGTTGTTCCTCTCTTTTATTGTGCTTCATGTTTCTCTTTTAAAAATATAAATGCAGCCAGTCTTTGTGCCTGTAATCTCAGTTCTCTGGGAGACTGAAGCAGGATGACCAGAAGTTCCAACCCAACCTCTGAAATTTAGTGATTTAGAAGATTTTTTTAAGGATTGGGATATAGTTCAATGCAAAAGTTCAGTATTCAATATCCAGTACTATACACAGAACAGTACACACACACACACACACACACACACACAGTGTAATGCTGGTTTTTCCTAGGAAGTGTCTTGCATAGATCACTTAAAGCTTAACAGGAAATGAATGTCAGCTAGGAGCCAAAATAGAATGAAGGAGGAAAGCCAAAGAGAAGGGGTTCACATTCGACTTGACTGAGTACACGGCTTTGCCACTGGCTGAAACCCATGTTACATCATTGCAGCAGGGTGCTAGCTTGAGATCCAAATCTCAGGAAAATTAATTTAAAGCAGACACATGGTGCCTGCATTCAGGCTCCTCTGTCCAGGAAAATCTGATATCTTATTAAAAGTTCTCAGTCAGAGAAGTTATATGATCCTTAGTGAAATTGACTGCATGACACATAAGTTGGAGGTTAGCTACTGGCATAGATGGTGTTACCTGGAGGCGAATGTGAGAAGCTCTAGGAAGGAAATAAGGGTCAGAGCCACCGCCTGGTCATCATTTAGTCCTCTTAAAGCCAGCACCAAACTTGGCATGCTACTTGGCCATTTAATTTATATATCATTATAAAAATGAGCAGGAACTGGGCTCTATGGTCAGTGGACCTCATGGAGTAAGCAAAGAATGCATGGAAGACCAAAGCCAAGTGCTGCCCACCCACTCCTTCTGATGTGTCTCCTTCTGATTTTCTCTGGCAACCCAGGTAGTGTAGAATTTTTGGAATCTCAAACACTTACTGAAAGGTATTTTGTTTCTCTTTAGCACACATCTGGGAATTAAGAACCCTTAAATAAGCAGTGGCAGTGGAAAGAGCTCTGTGCACCAGTATCACTCCACCTCCTTAAACAAGTGACAAAGCATTGTCAAAATTTCTTGCACCTCATATTCTTTGTTTTTCCCATCAAATCTATGAGCAAATATTTCTCCCATTGCCGCATTATTTTCACATTTTTTGGAGCACTATTCCATCAAGGTGATCCATGAAAAAAATTACAGCGTTAAAAAAATTTGGGAAACAAGGACAGAATATCATTCCTTCACTCACCCAACAAGTAGCCGTGGGCTCTGCCCTGCTTGTTTCTAGGAGAATCTGCTCTCATCAAGCTGATAGTGTCATCAGAGAAAGACAGACAGGTTACACACACACACACACACACACACATACACGTACACACACACACACACACACACACACTATGTTTAGTTTGTCATGTGGCAGTGAGTGTATGAAGGAAACTCAGAAGGCAATTGGTGGCTCAAATTGCATGGTCAGAGCTGGCAAGGCCTCCTGCCAAAGCTGTCTCACTACCCAAGGTACATCGGGGCTGACAGCCTCGCAGCCTTTCGTTCTTGGTTTACATTTTCCCTGACTGCAGTCTGCCCCCTCCACCCAGGTCCCAGAATAGAAGGCTGGGCCTTTCTGTCAACTCTCATGCACCCATCAAGCAAGAAAGCATTATATTTATTTTTTAGAAGGGCGAAAGCATTGTTTCTCTCGCTTTTGTGAAGTGTGAAAAGTGCGATTTTTCTAAGTGGGTATTTTGATCTCCCCAGGCGTGCAGCATATGGTGAAGCTGCCATCCATGTTGGCGTTAGAACTCTCAGCCCAGAGACAGAAGCATAAATATATAGCACAGTTGTGGGCAATTCCTTTATTATCCTCACGCTTAACACAGCAGCAGTCACACAGGTTCTCCAACTTCAGAGTAAGCACAACAGCAGCAGTAGAACAGCAATGGACGAGTGCTACACAGGTGCACTCATGTATTTAACGGACGTTTATCTTTACATGCATTGTACCTTCAAGAATGATTAGTGATCTAGATCATTTGAGGATAAGTCACATTGCAATCTGGCTCTGCTGATATACCTGGTTGCTTTATTAGTGAATTGCACTTCATTTTCTCATAATAAGTGAGCTACACACAATAATTGCTCTAAGAAAGTGGTTAGTTTCTTATTCATATAAGGTTCTATTGGTCTTGGAAAAATTTTGTGCAACATAATTCAGAAGGTTTCTTTCAACTCGATGCTGCTTGGTTTTCAAAGCTAGAAATAGAAGCTAAAGGTGTTTGGAGGGGTCTTTAAATTCTACTTTAAAATAACTTCATTAATTTTCCATCCTGGTGTTTACAACTCCTGCAGTTTAGTGAGTTCTATTTATTTTAGTGTTTTTTGTCTTGTTTTGTTTTATTTTGTACCAGGAATTGAGCTCACAACATTGCATTTGCTAAGCAGTCACTTATGTCACTGAGCTACACCCCCGGCCACAGTGATTCCTATTTGTGCTTATATTACTGACTGGAGAGTTTTCATTGAAACAGCTACAAAAAGGACACTGGTTCATGAGCTGAGAGAATGATGAAGGAATGGGATACAGAACTCATCACTTTGTGAAGGTGGGGGAAGGTAGAGGTCCAGATGCTGCATACCGTGGGTTCTGGCCTACAAAAAGCTGGGGTTTTCTGCCTAGGACCAGGTACAGGTCATTCTGATGGCACTGAGACCTCCAGTGAGAGAAGCCCTTGATTAAACCTATCACCTACATCTTCACAGACTGTCTTATGGTCTTCTCTCATTTCTGAGACAGCCAAAGTTAAAGGAGAACAGGTTTATTTAGTGCACAGTTTGTAGAGGTTTTAGTCCATAATTGGCTGGCTAAAAGGTAAGATAGCACATGGCAGAGGGGCAACCATTCATGGTTGTGGAAGACAGCACAAGAGACAGAGAGAGAAAGAGACAGAAAGAGAGAGAGAGAGAGAAAAAGCTTCTTTCAGTCTCTTATATTGTATGCAGGTTACCTGCCCTAGGGTACTCACACCTTTAATCCCAGCACTGGACCATGAATCAACCTCCACTGAAAAGCAACCGCTTCCCCTGTGACTGCATGAAGCTTTATGGGGACATCCAGACACAAACCGTAACACAAGTTACGCTGTAAGTTCTTCTGTCAAGTCCTGTCATGCATGAGACCCTGGGTTTCATCTCTAGCACCACAAAAACAAACAGATGAATAGATAGATAGGTGGGTTGATAGATAGATAGACAGATAGGTAAATATTTTAAGGAAAGAATCAAACTGTTTTGCTAAAGACCATATGCATGATATTTAATAGTAATAACTATATCAAATCTCATTACGACTATAAAAAGGCCATGTGCAGACTCAGTGCAGTGTTAAGTGACGTGAGTGTGAGGAACACGGCAGCCTTCTGAGAAGCAGTGCACGGAACAGAATTCAGAGTTAGAAATGGGAAGGATCTGCCCTTCTGCGGGGGCTTCATGCCACGAGCCGCTCTGAGGCACAGGGTGATGTGAGAACACTGTATTAATTGACCTACAATGGTAATTTGCATGGAAAATTTAGCAAGGGTGAATGTGTGAGAGTGTGTGTGTGTGTGTGTGTGTGTGTTAATGTGTGTAACTTGGTGCAAACCTTTTTTTTCCTTTTTTGGTACCAGGAATTGAACTCAGGATTTCACACTTGCCAGGCAGGCGCTGTGCCACTGAGCTATATCCCCAGTCTCATCAATGCTGTTTATAACATGAGCCTGGGGATTGATATACCCACAGTCAGTAAGAAATCCAGAGTGGTAAATGGAAGTTCCTCCCTTTAGGTTGTAGGGAAACTTAAAAATCTTTATACGAAGCAATGAGAAATCACCGGTTCCATCACCCCTTCTGTTATGTATGTGAAACACTGATAGAAACACAGGAATTTTACAAACAACAAAAATCCCACGGGAAGAAGCCCTTTCTAGGTGAGCCAGGAAATGGGAAACCAATGGCCACAGCCTCCTTCCTATCTATGCCAAGTGGGGAGTCGGCTAAGTGAGCCAAGTAAAATCATTCTTTCTTTGGATGAAGGGAAATGGCTAGAAACTGTGACAAACCTGTGGGATGAAACCCTGGACTTGAATCTCAGGGGTCTCTTCCCACCGGCCCACTTCTCACACAACACTATGCCGCAGGCACCGAGGCAGCACAGGAAGTCTCCCTCTCCTTCTGTGTGAGCCACCTTCTGATTGTATCATGGGAATCACTGTATCGGTGGCCTAAAGTCAGAGCTAGCTGGTGTTTTGCAGGTAATGCAAATGTCAGGGATCGTTCAAGATATCCTAGATTTGCAGATGTTGGAAAATATAATCAAGGTTATGGACGGGTCTTTGAAAATGGATTGCATTAAGTAGACAGGGATCACTTTGGCCATTTGAAAAAAGAAATAGCATTTTACTTGGCTGGTGTTGACTGCACATGGACAGGCAGGTTTATTACCCATGTAAGTTCTTGGGCTTAGAAAGGAGGGAGATGAAGGTGAAGACTGACCAGGCTGAGGAAACAGGAAGCAGTCCTGGAGCTGGTCAGGGGTAAAGTTTATGTGACAACACGAGTGTGCTTAGGGAATTAAATACATTAAAGTGGTTAATATTTATGTCATGCATATTTTACTCCTATTAAAAAAAAAGAAAAAGAAAGATGATCTTAAGCCTTTGGGTCACATGCATAGAAAAAGTAAAGTTTTCTAGAAATGATTCATACCAATGAAGGCTGTGAGACTTCTTTTTAGTGGACAAAATATTTCCTGTGCTGTGTGTTCCTTCACATAAGCTTGACAAAGAAATGTGAAAATGAGCTCCATATAAATCTGAGTTGTGATATCTCCCTCCTGTATCAATAAACCGTGGTAGAGTGGAAGAGTGAGGGCTGTAGAAATTGCATTAGGTTTGAAATAGGACAACCTTGGAATAGCATCTCAGACCAGTTACCAAGCAGGTGGGTGATTCGGAGATGTTTTTACTTCCCTTCTTCTCTCTCTAGAGTCCAGTTTTATTGAATCTGTAAAATAGTTGTAACTATAATGGAAAGTGCCTAGCACACTGACTGGACTGAAATAATGACAACAATTGCTTCAGTGAAAACCTTTCCTCACACGAGGAGATCATCAGTCATCGCCCCATCCACAGGGATTAGGGACACCTGGAATACTGGACCTTCACTGCATTATTAATGCCATAAAACTTTCAGGTGTTATATATTGCTACTTGCTAAGATTGCTTTATTTATGTGGCTGGTCTTTGAGGGTGGGGGAGAAGAGATCCTTAAAGGATAAGATGGGTTTCTGCTGTGCTCATTTCGAGCTTGGCTCTGACCAGGTCTGTTCCTCCCCCGCAGACCTTCGCGGGCAACATGAACGCGGACAGCGTGGTGCACCACAAGCTTCTGCACTCGGTGCGGGCCCGCTTCGTCCGCTTTGTGCCCCTGGAGTGGAATCCCAGCGGCAGGATCGGCATGCGGGTGGAGGTGTACGGCTGCTCCTACAGTGAGTACTCCCGGGCGCGGCCTGACGCCGCTCTGTGTCTGTCAGTGATGCCAGATCCAGGACATGGGCTCATCCACCCTGAGAAAGAAAATCATTGCATATCATTGTTCCTATTCTTTCTGTAATAACGTGTCCTTCAACCCAGAATAAGACAGGGACATTTCTGTTTGGGGCTCGAGAAATTTTGAGACGATAATGTAGCAAAGGCTCAACCAAAAGTTCACCGTTAAGAGCTCTTGGAGTTGGTGAACTTTTGTCATTTCCAATAAAAGAGCTTGTTATTTTCAGTTTTTCCCCAGAAATGAGGCAAGTTAATATAAAGGTCTTCCTGCCCTAGAACCACAAGGGAAAAGTATTCTCCTTTGCTTGTTCCAGAGGGAGGAGGAGGATTTCAATGCATTGTAACTCACAGAACGCTTCTGTTCTAGAATCTTGATATGCGTCTGTTGCTTTCTGAGTTGTTTATGCTGAATTTGAAAGTAGAGCTCCATCTTGCACACACTGAAAGCCGGAAACATGGGTGGAATTGGTAATCACTGCAGAAGGTCAGAGTTATCCAGGGAAGACTCCCATCCCTATAATTCTCCCCCTTAGGCTTAGTACTGAAACCTAAAATTGCCTCATCCTAGGTTGTTTTTCTGCTATAAGCAATGGCATTCCTAGTGTTAGATACTGATGCTCCATGACCTCTAATGAGTAAACACATCTGATCACCAGTACTTTCATTCAAATGAGTTCAGCAGGCTTCTGGTTGGGGTTTCAGGAGTGCTTGCTATGTGAATGCCTTCTCTGCTTTCCATATTGAGATCAACTTGCACAAGGCAGCCTCAGAACCATTTGAAGTGCTCTGCAAAAGCACATTTCCCTAGGTCCACTGCACACATGCTGTGCTGACGTTTTTGGGAGTACAGACTCACAAATGTTAATAGCTCTTCAGGTGAACTATGGGCACTGCTGTGTCTTCTAATGATAAAGCCCTGTACGTAGGAGATTTGCTTGTGAAACAACTGTATGTATCTGGACAAGAACTTTCAGAAAGGATGTGATTTAGAACAGAACATCCACAAAAAATTAGGCTACAGCGGGGCCTCCTTTCTCTCTAGGTTTCAACTGAATTCTCTTCATAATTTAGCTCTTGCTATCGAGTTGCCAATGCATTGAGGATTTATGTTTTTCCTTTTGTTTCTTTTTGTTTTTGTTTGTTTTTAAACAAAATGCAAAAAATTCATGCTCTGGGAGATAAGAAAGATTATATATGTTATTTTCCTGGTAGTCTGTTTTGGCCTAATCGTTACCCTGCTCTGTAGTATGTCTTCATACTCCGTATCTCAGCTTTGGCCCTGTTGGCACTTTCTCCTCAGTCTTCAGACCCACTGCTTACCCAAGCAGCCCGCTCCTACAGACATACTCCTGATTCTGCGTAAACCATGGACTGCAGGCTTACATGACATCTTTGAGCAGCGTGTCTAACTTTATCTGATAATGAATGCCTTGGAGAATCTGATGGCAGTGGTAACAAGGGTTCCGTTCCTCAGAAAAATGTCCACAGTTGCATGTAGGATTTTCTAGGGTAATGAAAGGTCATCAGGTCTACAGGGGCTCACTTGTGAATGAAATTGCAAACTCCTGACTTTGAGGGATGCCGGGTCTGCCTTCCTCTGTGTCAGTTGTACATCTGGAACATCCTCTGTGAGGACAAATTGCCTTCAGGGAGGCATGACCAGTGGTGCAACATTAACTCCCTCAATGAGCTGCTGGACAGAAAATGACCTTCCCTGCAGAGTACCTCACAGTGGAAACCTATGATCTTCTGTCTAGTTGATGTGCTGTGATGCTTTTTCCCTTGGGACGGCAGGGAAGGAGCACATCTCATAACCTCTGTTTAAAGCCAGTGCCTCCAAATGCCTCTATATCCAGTTCTTTCAGCATGAGTTTATCTTCTTCTGACCGGATTTTTCTAATAAACATGGAACCTTGGTGTATGTGCTACAGAATGCATAACAATAGCAAACCCCTCTGGCCCTATTAGTAGCCCTCTCTCTTCTTTCTTCCTCCTCTTCACAGCATAGTTTCTGTCTTCACTTGCCGTCTCAGCCTTCTCACCTCCCTCTGCACTGAATCTCATCCCAGTCAACCTTCAGACATCTGAGGGTCAGCTAATGTGTCAACTTGGCCAGGCTACAGTCCCCGGTTATTCAATCCAAAACTATTCTAAATATTGCCATGATGGGGTTGATGTCAGAAATCAGTTGACTTTACTTCAGATTATCCTAGATAGTCTTGTAACCTTGACTCAACCAGTTGAAAGATTTCAAGAGCAGTGCTGAGATTTTCCTAAGGAAGAAGAAATCTACCTTGTGGGCCGCACTGTCAGCTCCTGCCTGAGTTTCCCGTCTGTGTTTCGGGTAGATTGCCCTGTGGACTTCACACTTCTTAACCAGCACCAAAATTTCATAAGCCATAGCCTTCAATAAATCTTCCCATATATATAAGCATCTTGCTGGTTCTGCTTCTGTGGGCGACCCCTGACCAACAAGGAATGTTCTACAGAAACTACTTCAGTCAAGAGACACTAGAATCATCCACACAGACAAATCCTCAGGGTCGCTTCGCTTTTCTTGCCCTGACCTCTCACAGTATTGGGTTCAAATAACAATTTCCATTTTTAAAATTCCCAGCCTTCCCTCCTCCTTCGCTTACTACACTTACTTCTTCTCAGGGCTGGGTTTCAGGCCTTCTGGTAGGTTTTGTTTACACCCTGTAAATTCACAGCGCTCCAAGAATTTTAACAGCATCTACATGCTGGTCAATTGCTAGCCGGACCTCCGGAATCATATATGCAATTTCCTACTGGATATCACTACTTGAAAGTGTAATAAATATCTCAAATTGATAGAGCGATAGTGGAAGTCTTAATTCCTCCTCATCTCGTCTCCTGCTTCCCCCCACCTCCTGTATGTCAGTGATTGGCACAAGTATCTCCCTCCCTGAAGGCAACCTCGCTGCCTCTTCTCTGGAACAGCCAGTCCTGCTGAGGGAGCTGCACCTCACGGTAGACCCAGTTCCTTTCTCGAAAACCCATGGAAAATGTGTGAACTTCTCCTCACTGTGTGGGTGGAATCCTTTCTCTGACCTGCCCCATAGCCTCCACTGTGAGCTCCCTGCCGCACCTCAGTCATCCAGGCTGGTGTTTCACCCAGGTACCAAAGTGAGCTTCATAAATAAAAAATGAAATTATGTCATTTCCCTTACTGACTCACTTGAAATGAAATCTAGTCTCCTCAAGCAAATGCCCCACTGAATGTTCCTTACCTACTTCTTCAACTTCCTTCTCCTTGTCTGGCCATACAGTCCTCTTGTTTTTCCTAAAATATGCAGGGGTTTTTGTTTCTCAGGGCCTTTGAATTTACCAAAGAACTTTCCACAGAATTCACATGGTTCACTGCTCCTGTTGCTGTCATTCTGAATTCTAATGTTATCTCTTCAAAGAAGCTCAACCCGGCTTTTCCTCTAGACACCCTTGCCCTATTTCTTGTGCACCCACCTTTCCACATGGTTATATGATGTGTCCTTATTTACTGTAAAACACAAATAAGAATCTTTCTTGTTCATATTTTCTCATCTGTTTTGTAAGCTTCCCCAAGCCCCTGCATTTAATATAAATTTATTAGAGGCATGAGTAAAGCTGTTTGACTATGAAGTGTCAGAATCTAAAAACCACAAATAGCTACTTGATATACATTCATTGGTTGGTGAATTCTTTGGTCAAGCCTCATTCTCTAAGTTGGGTAACCAGGTTACTTGTTGATAAAGCAATTTTAGTTCATATGGAATTGGTTTTGCTTCTGTGGACTTAACAAATCTCAAAATTCTATCTGAATAAGTTGTTAAAGATTAGTAAAAATTTACAGGTCTATAATTTCCTAAGATATGAACCTTTATCATTTTGGACAAGTTAACATTTTCATTCTTTCATTTATGTCCTAATTTATTCAGTCAGTTGTCACTGTTTATCACTTAGTATATTAACCAACATGCAAAGCCCCACAGATACAAGAAAAACGAAGGTTTTATTCTAAACTTCTATAAGTCTCATGTTTGTACTTTGAAGCATCTTCTAAAAACTTTAGCTTATTAATTCTATAATTGTTTATCTGATGTCTGACTCCTCTAGCTTGACCCTGACCTTTGCAAAGCTGCAGTGGGGCCTGCTGGGGGTCCCCGAATCTAGCAGGGCATTGAGCACACGGTATACAAGCAGTGAGTGTGTATCGAATGACCGGCATTATTAGGAGCCTAGAATGGGGTCCCAAGCACGTGACAAAACACAGGGCCTGGGAGGGCGTGTGGAGACTGTCGGCTGGTAGAATGAGCCAGACGCCATCATCCACTTCAGCTGGTCTCCAAATTTGAGCCGTTGCCCTCTGACACTAGGCTCCAGACAGCATGGGGGTCAGTGTGCGGGGAGGCTGGCGGCTGCGTGGTTTTGCTCCGCCTACTGCACAGGGGCAAAGCAGAGCAAGTCTGAGTTGAAGATGTTGCAGCAGTTTCAAATAGAGCTCATCTGACTGGTAGAATAAAGTCCCTGGAATCCTCGGGTAGTCCTCATGCCTTCCCAGCCTCTCCTGGGCGTCCGCTCCTTCTCAGGAAGTCCACCCTCTCTCCTCCACTGCATTGTCTCCTAGTTATTTGCCAGGACATGGAAGCTTTCATTTCGCTCTCTTCTGCGCATGCGTGTGTGTTTATTGAAACGAGGCTTAACTATCTCGTATCTTTAGATTTCTTTTGCAGATCCTAGCTATTCGATACCGCTTATTCTAATTCCTGTGAGCCTTCGCCGGCCCATCTCTAGTGAAGTTTGTCCGTTAGCTTTCCCAGTCTGTCACTCAGGAGCTGTTCTGACAGTTTCTTGTTTTCTAGAACCTTCTGAGAGGAGCAGTAACCGGTTCCCATAGGGAAGAACCGATGCTTCTGGAGACTTTCAGTATTCCACCTCGTGTTTCCTCCGTCTCCCATACTTGGTGTCCACTCTGTGCTCCTGCCGGCTGGCCCCTGTGCAGCCTTCGAGCTTCTCTCACGCTCCGCATTGACGATGCACCGCTAACTTTTTTTTTAGAAGTTCCTTCTTCCTTACCAGGAGGACTCCGGCTTGGCAGTTACCACAGTTCAAGTATCATCTGCTTTTAAAGTCTTTCTGATCCCTGGACTCTCTCAGCCTATCTCCCCCTGCCACGTGTAAGGCTTCAGTCCTAGGTCTTGCTGCTGAGGCTGCTGTGCCCCGTCTTCCGTCTGATCTGGAAGCCCTGACCTCTGTTCCTTGGGGCCAGATCCATGTCTGATACCTACTGTTTGCGCCAAGAATATTTAGTCAGTGATTATTTAATCTTTTTAGACCTAGAGATCATCCTTTCTTACTCATTTTCAATTTTAAAAAAATTACCGTGTTCTTTCTCATGGGTGGCTTCAGTTTTCATATGCACATGTACACAAATACTTTATAGGTACTAAATTTATCAGACCACTCCATATTAATTGGTATCTTTATGAACCTTATTCCTTTTTTATTAAATATCTGAGGTTATTTTTAATTGCAATTCTGAAATTGAAGGTGTTCTGTGTCTCATTAGTCTATTTCAGTATATTCTGCATTAAAACTGCTACAAGTAAAATAAGCATCTATTTTTTCTAAGTGTTTTGTCTTAAAAACAATTTGTTTTTGATAACTTTAACCCTCTTATAAATGCTAGGATGGCCGGACCTGTTTGACATGACTCTGGCTTCTGCCATATTTGTGTGACAAGAGCTTTTGTCCTGGGGCGCTCACACTGGAGGACAGAGCAAGATGCTTTTGTGCTTTCCTTAATCAGATGGCCTGCTCTTAATATAGGAGACTTGAATGGTAATGTCCTGCGCATTTCAAAAAGGTAGATGAAAGAATTTTCAATGCTTTCACTATAAAGAAAAGATAAATGTTTATGGTAATAGATCCCTTTAATTTTATTCAAACATTATATAATGTATATATGTATCAAAATGTCATATGATGCCCCAGAAACACGTATAATTTTTATGTTTTAAAATGTCAATTAAAAATAAATTTAAAAATTAAACTTAAAAAATCATGAGACTTCTAACACAGAACTTTTTCTGCGCTTTTTCTTTTCTTATCTGAAAATGACACGAAATTATTGTAAAGCTAGCCATGCTATTTTGAGTTTATACATATCAAGCACATAACGCAGTTCTTTGCAAGGAGCCCCTGCTTAGTTTTATGTAGCACTGACGTGGGCATTGGCTCAGAGAGGAAATCCATTGCCACGACTTTGCCACGACTTTGTTGCCCACAGCTGCCAGCAGACAAGAATCCTCCCTTGGACTCGCAGCCGTGTCTGCTGCCTTCCTCCCTCTGTTTGTCATCAGCTCTGGGATCGCAGCAGCCTCCTGCCGCCCCCAGGTCCTCCTCGCCCAGGGACAGCGCAGAAGGGCGTCTCTCGGTGCGCTGTACACTGAACTCGGCACAGGCTCCTCCCACATGAAGATTACTCTGCTAAGTATTTATGTGAAATAAATAATTACAGGAAAATCGTTCATCATCTTATAGACAATGATTTGAAAGAAATTTTAACCCTTATTGCTGGCTATCAATTTCATTTTGGTGCTCACACATCTTCCAAGTGTGGATATCTGACAGCAAACCTTGCTACATTATTTTCTCAAAAGAATTATTGAAGAGAGATTTTCCTCCTTTGTTACCTCTTTTGTCATATTGGTTCATCTTTGGACAACCATACTCCTTCCAGCGAATCAAGTAAGAAAAGGACATGCATCCTGCTAAATTGTTGACTTGGGTATAAAAAGATGTACACTTGAAATAAACTGGTCAATATAAAATTGCTAAAGTGAAAGCATGTCTTATAGTGACTGTGAGAGAAGGAAGACAGGGAGATGACAGAACCATCCTGAATTGTAATTAATGAAAATACTCGCTGGACAAGACAGCCAATACTTTTCCTACTAGTTGCAACTTTTCCTTCATTAAATTAACCATTTATGACAAATGTTGCCATAGTGATTAACCATCGCCCCACCTCCTGTCACTTAGTATGTCTAGTATTGTGTGACACATAGCCCACTTCTCATAGCAATCATTTCAGCTAGGAATTATTATAGTAATTATTATAGAGCAGGAATCTAAAATTTATAAATTTACAGAGGTGTATATTCTTTTAGAAAAGTTAGTTGATTTGCATCTCACGCCAAATAGCTTTCCTGAGATCTCTCTCAATATATGCTTGATTGACATCTCCTGTTCATTGTGTCACAAAAACTTTCAATTTAATAAACCCTCACAGCTCTTAATCCACTTGCACATTCAAGAATATGGAATCTTCTTTCTAGCATCTCACTCACGTTCATAAGTTTGCAGACTGCCCACAGGAGACCTGGATGTCATTCCTGCAATCTTCCCTGTCCCTTTCTTCCCTCAGCAAATCCATCATCAAGTTCTATCAGCATTCCTCCCGAAAATCATCGTAAGTATGTTCATTTGTTTTCATCTTCAGTCACCAACCTACTGCAGTTATACCTCGTATCACCTGAATTCTAAATCAACCATTCCCTGTCAGTCTGTTCTCTCTGCCGTACCCAGCGGCAGCATCATAAAAGGCAAAGCCGGAGTCCTGCCTGCTGAAACCCTCTCAGTGATTTCTGACCACACATGGGAAACTCCAGGTCCCCTCCATGAAGTACGAGCCCTCCATGTCTGCTGCATCTTCTGCCTCACCCTCCGACAATGCCCCCTCGTTAGTAGAACTCAACCCCTGTAGATATCTGCCCTGCCAGACCCTAGAGCATGGTCCAGGCTATTCCCTCACTTCAGAAGTTTCTTTCATTCTTTAGTTCAATTTTTTGTTAGTCTCAGTCATAATATTTTCTCAGAGAGGCATTCGTTGTTTTCCAATTTAAATAAGATTACTCTTGATTGCCTACCTTAAAATACACCATTAGTTTTTCTCTGTATTGATCATAAAATATAGATGACCTATTTATATTTATCTATTAACTACCTACGTAACTAGGTATTCATATATATATTTCATTGTGAATTACCTTTATCACCTACCAACTAATGATTTCCATACTGCCTAGAACCATATCTACATAGGTACCCAGATTTCAATACAGATTAAGGCCCATTTTGATCAATGGTGATTGAACTTGTTGAGTGAACAGCTTCCCCAAAGTAGCATAACCAATAAGCTGTCTTTGAGACAGGGTCTGCACCCAATTCTCTTATCATTCCCATGGTCTTGGCCTTCCCACTATGCCCTATATGGTCAACATCCTTAGTCACATGGCCTGGGAACATTTTGTTGAAGGTAATCTACCTTCTGATAATCAGATTACTATTTTTTATTATGAAATTAAACCCAGCAATCTGCAGTTCTTGAGCTAAGCTGCTCCTGTGATAAAGTTCAGTGCCTGCCTGGGGCCACCTCCAGGACTCACACACCTCCGCTCTTTAGCCCTTACTTACATTCTCATGCATAATTCTACGAAAAAATCACCAGGGAATTTTCTTCTTAATATCCGCTCTGGCCACATTGCAGCTAAGCCAGGATCTCTTGGTTGGGCCCTGATATATTCTTGTGATTTGCAGTTGTGATAGAGAGCCAGCATTTGAAACTACTGTGTCAAAATTTTCTTTTTATGCAGCAGTTACAGTCAGTTCATTCTTAGCCTGTGATTTTCATTTTTATGATTGATAATTTAAAGAATTTTCAGTGACATTCTAAAACTTTTAAAGGCAGCATAGTGCCATATTAAATGCATATTAAACACAAGGGCAGCTTGACTTTATCACCTACATTTCTGGGGGATCTTGGCATTCTTGGCTTCTCTAGGGAACTCAGTTTTCTTTTCTTAAATAATGATGATAATAATGCTTGCTTTATGCATGTGATATCTTTAGATAGCATTCAGCATAGGATAAGGTGTCCCAAGTTTTACTTCTTTAGACATTTAGGCCAAGCTTCTGAGGTCAACTTTTTCACACCGCTGGTCCTGAAGGGTGTGACTCCTTCCCTGGCCATCTGGAGACATTAGACTACAGTGAGTTTCCTCTGGGAATTCTATTTGAATTTCTTTATATATGGGAAGCTAATTAATTTGAAAAAGCATTATAAATTCCAATGAAGTATAATGATCTGCCATGCTTCTCTGTCTCATTAAGAATTACAACCATCATGTTAGCCCTCGGGTTGCTTTCTTTTCACACAAGACTTTGCTGCTATTCAGTTAATCACTGTCAAGTGGTATCATCCAAAATTCATCCCCCTTGGAGCCGAAGTCATATTCTCTTTTCCCAGGTAAAATTCCCTGTCATCTTTGCTTCCATTGCCCTTTCTTGTTCTTCTCATCATGTAAGGTCACTGGTCGGATGTGAAGCCACCATGTTGGAAATGTCTCCAGAGTGATACTGCTCACATGGGGCTGTAACAGAGAACTTCCCGAGGTCCAGGTTAGAGATGTGGGAATGCTGAGGTGCAGAGGGACAGGATGGCAGCAGGAGGACCCAGAGACATGGCGGTCACATGGGAAGTTTGAATCCACTTTGGGAATCACAGCATTTTAGAGCTGGAAAAACTTCCAACATCCTTCACTGCGTGCCTTCACTCTCGAGAACACAAAAACCCAGAGATGCCTTAAATTAGGTCAGTCGGTGACATGTTCTGCTCCCCTTTGCATGCTTAGTTTCTAGATGAATGACTGAACAATCTCTTCTATGCATATCTAATGTCACAGAAACATGACAAGCTAAAAAAAACAATGTGATACCAGTGACTTCATTATAAGATTTCTGATAGATCGATGATCTCAAAGATCCTTCAGTCATCAATAAAGGTAACTTGGTACTCTCCTTCTGCTAGGTGTTGAGGATAGAGAAATTAATAAAACAATTCCTGCCCTTTAGGAACTCACAGATTTTTCAGAAGCCACACAGGCAGGCAAATCAGTGTCACACGTGTGAATGCTGAGAGGGCCATCTTCATGGTAAGTCTGGTAAAGGAAAGGAAAATGCCCAGAGAACAATGTTTCCTGGAGTCAGTGCTGCCCTTCCCAGGGTGTGATTTGACCGTGTGACTCTGATTCCCATGGCCTGGTTGCTAATGGTGACGATTTTAGAGGACACCTTAAAAGGGGAAGTGACCTAATAGCTAGATCAACCACTTTATGTAGTAGTGCTTTTCCACAATGTCAAGCCTTTGCCTCCAACAGGGCATTGAAGTGGTCACTGGAATGAGCTATTGTCGAGCCCCACGAGTTCCCTCTGCTAGAGTCCTTGGCATGTGCTTAAGTATGATCACAAAGTGTACTCCATCTCACCCCAACGTGAAACCAGGGAAAATAATTTTATAGAAAACCATAGTGACTTGTACGTAAGGAAAAACAGCAAACAAATGTGATGAAATGTCCCTACAATCTCAGCACGGATGGATGGTGAAGCTAGAGGATTGTGAATTTGGATCCTGTCTGTGCAACTCAGTGAAACTTTGTCTCAAAATAAAAAATAAAAGGGCTGGGGATGTAGCTCAGTGATAGACTGCTCAGTTCAAAACAAACAAATCAAAACACAGCTAATCCAAACAAAGCAAGGCAGCAATCCAACAGAAATCAAGGCAAGTCTTCTCTCACTTTGAAACTCCTACTAAGATATCTTTCTTCAAACAAGTGCCCTTTCAGGAACAACCAGGTATTGTATCTGAGGATCTTTGAGGATTGTATGAAGGAAGGAATCATCTCATAATGCTATTACACTGTTTTTTGTTTGTTTGTTTGTTTTTTTGCAGTACCTGGGATTGAACTCACAACCTCACACATGTTCGACAGGTGCTTAAGTCACTGAGCCAAACTCCCGGCCCTTATTATGCTGTTTTTACCAGGGCGGGCCATTTGTCTATCTGTCTTTGCATCTATCCTTCCCTTCTTTTTGATAATTTGTGAATAATTTTGTGAAAAAATATTTCCTTGATGAGACACTGTGCTAACCTGCATGCATCCTCAGAGGAGTGACCACTTGTTGCCACTGTCCACGCTCACTTTTCACTTGGGGTGACCACACATCTTCTGGTTTACTGCACAAATCTTACTCCATGCTTATTATGTTCAGTATCTGCCAATGAACTCAAATGCAAATGAAGGCAGGCTCTTTAATACAGGAGTTCCCCAAAATGAAAGCATGATGTTGGGATAAGTTTTGCAACTAGTGGAAAGCGTAATTGAAGGGAATATTTTCACTGTGCACACTGATGTCTATGTACCTAAAATATCCTCCCAAAACTAGATATTATAAGAAGGCAGGTCTGACTGTCAGAGCTAAAAAATGTGTGTCTGCTGAAGTTAGGATTGAATTTCAGAGTTTTGAACTTTCTTGTGCTTTGCTTGTTTCCTATGTTGTTGTGTTGAGACTCATGTTTACTCCCCTGCTGTCACACACCGGGATGTCAGATGTGTCATGAAAGCAGCTGTTCTTTGGCATGGTCACAGATAGCTTATCTGAGCTTATGAGAGTTTCTCATAAGGCTTGGAAAAGTCACAGCATTTGTTGGGAATCTGTGCAAATTTGAGCTGACTGTGGAAACCTCTGTGGTTTGTGGATTCCCAGCCAATGCCCTCGGATCTTCTGCGTAAGCATACATCCTGAATAATAATCATTTTTTTCCTTATACAATGTATCATGAGAAAATCTTCAAAATGCAATTATATTGAAAATTCTGTTTACTGTGAACAGCCAGAGTTCAAGTGGGTTTAATTGTCTCAGGGCGAATCAATACTTTCTTCTGTCAACTTAGAGCTTCAGCTTTTCAGGTCCTGAGAAACAGATTCCTCTTCACAGCCCCGCAGAGGAGCGCTGCGAAGCTCACTTGGGAATTCAAGCTGGAATCCTTTATTGGGCAGAGCCCTTTTTTTAGCTGGTTTGTTGACAAGCTACCAACATCCATCAAATATGCCAGAATGTGCCTCCAGAACTCTGTCTTTGTCAGAAAACAAGCCGTGACAGCTGGGTCAGCAATTAAGGGCCCAGTGGGAAGTTGGCCAGCGCTGCGTCTCTCAGTCCCACTGGGATGAGGGCGGCTAGGTTTGTCTTGGCCTGTAAGGAGAGGCTATTGATCTGTAGGACCTCCCCTCACCCAAGGGACACTTGGATCCACCTTAAATCTATCCTTCATATTCTAGAGAAATCTGCCAATGCATCATCATCATAACAAACCCCAAATTGAATCAAATTGAATTTGCAATAATGAGATCTAAAAATCGATTTTCAGAAGGAGGGAGAGATGGTGCATTCTGGAAAGTATATATTTAACGACTCTCTTCTGGGTCGCTGGCTAGATGAATTAACTCTGAAAAGTGATTGCCTTAGCTACTTTTCTGTCATCGAAACAAAGTATCCAACACCCACAGCTTTAAGGGAGAGAGATAGGTTTCTGTTCACAATTTCAGTCCATGGCTGGCTGGCTCCGAGGCAGAATTGGGATGGCAGAGGGCATGGTGGAGTAGAGGTGCTCAACCCATGGGAGCCAGGAAGCTGAGAGAAAGGAGGAGAAGGGACAGAAATGTACTTTTCAGGATCTTAGCTTCAGGGACCCACCTCCAACCAAACCCCACCTCCTAGCAGCTTGTTCAGTTACTAAATTCATCCATGCAGGAATCCACTAATGAGGTCAGCTTCCACCGTGATCCAGCGGTCTTCCATACAGGGGAGACTTTGGTGAGGGTGCATTTTAGATCCACGCTGCAGCAGTGATCATGGCTTCTCATAGCAGATAAAATCCCCAAAGTGAGCCTTAGTGTTTGACTCTTCCTGGTACAGGACAGCAACACTGGGTATTTCCACTGAGAAGGCGTGGGGTAGGTAGTCAGGAATAGAATGAGGGCTGCCTACACAATCAAAATCATGTGCATTTCCTAAAAAACAAAGGGCTATTTCTAAAAACCAGTACTGAGCATACACACTCACCGTTAGACACTCACCATACACACTTACCCCCTGCACACACACTCTCCTGCTGCACACGGTTCTGTATATCCTCTGGACTCCCTCCTAAGGACTCCCTCCATCACTTTTTGTAATGAAGAAAAATACATGATTAGAGTGTCAAGCGACTCATTTCCTTGTCCATACCTTTGGGCAAAGTGCGTAATCTTTCTGAGTTTTGGATTCCCCATATTCCAAAGGGGGAAAATCCCAAACCTGCTAGGACTGTTAAATACATTCAATGAAGAAACATGTGATAATTAGTTATTTTATTACAGGGGTAATGGCCTATTCAATCCAGAGGAATAATTCTCCACATGACTTAGAGAAGCGAGAGGAGATTTGTTCAGTTCTGTGAGCTGTTTTCTCGGGGCCCTTGTGCAGCCTTTTGAAAGCACGGTTCTCCGTCTGCCAGTAGGAATTCCTCTCTCGCCTTATTTACCTTCCAGCTCACTTTCTTTTTCTTCATACCTTTAAAGATAATGTATCATGATTCTTATATAATACAAATAAAGATTTTTGAGGTCCATAACCAGACTGCATTTACAAATTAAGATCTGAATGAGATGATCAAGGCAAGGGGATACCAATAATATTTAATGAGGAGAAATCAGCATTTTTGTTGCTAATAGTAAACATCAAAAATATTTATTATTCGAATCTTAAGTCTGTTTTATCCAAGTGAGATTGGAAATACTTATTTTCCTGCTGTGCGATAGAAGTATGAAGTATTCAGATGAGGAGAACTTTAGTAATTTTTGAAAACTTAGCACTAGCTTCTGCTTCTCCATCTGTGAAATGGCTGATGCATTTCATCTGTGACTTAATTAATATTGCAGATATCCAGGGTGTTTGGCTGAGTCCTCATGAATGAGCTAGGTGCTCCTCTAGTAACCGCTGGAGGTGCCCCACAGGTGAATATCATCATTCCCTCCCTATTCCTTATGCTATCACAGTGCAATGCTTGAAGTCGTTCCCACCATATTCTTTTAGATTAATAATGGAACAATGGGATGAAGTGCTGCTGAATGCTTTGGAATATCCAGGTGTGAGTTTATGTAAGTTTCACAATGACTTTTTCAGGATAGGTTTCTATGAGCCCTGTAAAACAAGTAGCACTGAATTTCATGGAAATCAAGGGATTTACTCTACACCCATAGCTAATAAATAGCAAAAGCAGAATAAATCACTTATATGTTCAATTTCAACATTATTTCCCTGTCCTCTCTCTCTCTCTCTCTCTTTTTTTTTTTTTTTTTTTTTTTGGTTTCTTTAATTTTTGAGGACAACATGTAGATGTATGTCCTTAGAGGTAACCGAGGGCCTCAACCCTTATCTTGTCGGTTGTTACTGGACTGGCGAGAAGTTTCAGGAACTCAGAGGTAGATCACAACAGCTTGGTGGATGGGATAGAAGGAAGACACTGAAATTACTGGAGAAAGGAAGGGAATGGAACCCAGGACTTGATGGGAGAGCTCAGATCTGAATGAGAAATTCTGGTGGCATGTGACACCACACTGTGAGATCCTAAAATGAGGCTGGTGGGTGCAAATGGCAACAAAATTATAAAAAATATATATATATATATATATATATATATATGTGTGTGTGTGTGTGTGTGTGTATGTATGTGTGTGTGTGTATTTTAACAAGTTTAATAATTTTAACAAGTTTTCTTTTTGCACCCTTATGTAAAATCAGTTGCATGTTTTAATGTATCATTATGTACCATTTTACATACGAGAAAAGTGCGGCCCAAATCTGTGATGTAGACGTGCCCCATTGAGGCCCCTGGTCTGGAAAGGAATACCTCTGCTGTGTAAGCCCTCTTCTCACCATCGTTTAATATAATTCCCAGGAACCTCAGGTGACTTTCACCCATGTTGTTTCCTGATAGCACACTGCAGACACCACTCATCCAGTTTCTGACTCTGTGTTATGGAGTGGGACGAATGTTTCCATGGGTACGTGTGCAAGTTGACACCAGCTCTCCTGTATATCCCAACTTGCAGGAAATAACCATTTGGGTAAGAAGAATTCTTTCTGCCCATCCCCTGCTCTGGGTACCTTAAGATCCTTTAGTTCTGTGCACAGTCTCCTCCTTGGTCTTCTTCCCAGAGATACTGAGTCTTTTTCTTCTGATATGTATCTTTAAAGACCAGCATGCTGCTCATTCACTGTAGAGAACCATCTCTGAATCTGACCCCTCCCAGCCTGACGAGTCTCTTCTGTGCGCACGTGGCTCCCTGCCCTGGCCTCTACAGCTGGGATGGGCTCTGTGTGGCTGTCCTGGTCATTCATGAACAACAAGGCTCCTAAGCATTCGATTGTTGCTGCAGATTCTGCTAACTCAGCAGCAGACCACAAGTGATTGAAAAGAGAATGGATTCCCGGGGTGCACACCTGGAGAATTTCATGGTAGCCTAGGAAACTGAGCACCATCCTGGGGAAATGATTCCCTTCGAGTGAAAAGGTGGCATGACAGCCACAGAACAGACTGGTTGGGAGCTCAGTGTGTTCCAGTTAACCCAACTAGCATGCCTAATTCCTATTTTTGATTTAAAGCAAGTAATATGCCCAGGATGATAGCATCACTTTGTATGGTTAATATTTTATGTGCATTCCCATATTCCATTCTTTTAATATCCATTTACATTTCATTAGATGTTTTCAATGCATAATAAATATATTCATCATGGGGAATTGGTACATGAACATAGAGCATATTAATCCTTTCTGCTGCCTGAAAAACTTATCTTTCTCCCATCACCTTCTATCCCAAATCCCCTTCTCACCTACAAAAAGTCTACCTTCTTTCTCCTATAATCTATATTTCATTTTGCTTTCTTTTTTCATATGCTTTGAGTGTCTCATATAAGTGAAACCATATAATATATAACCTTTTGTTTCTGATTTATTTTACTTAGCATTATAGTCTCAAGTTGTATTACTTTTTCTACACGTTACTCAAAATTATCATTCCTCATGGCAGAGTAGTACTCCATTGTGCAGTTGTACCACATTTTCTTTATCCATTTGTCTTAGTTATTTCCTCATTGCTAGGACAAAATATTTAACACCCACAAGTTAAAGGAAAAAAGATTTATTTAGCTGATAATTTGTAGAGGTTTTACTTCATAGTTGACTGACTCCAAGGCAAGGCAGTGTAGTAGAGGTATAATAGTTCCTGGCAGGCAGAAGGCAGAAGTCTCAAGCAGAAAGTCCAAGAGACAATAGCAACTTTTTTCTACCCCTTTTATATCCTATCTAGAACACTGGATTTAGGGGAGGTGCCAAACCAATCAGTGACCCCATTCCATAATCACACACCCTTAATCCTGGCATCATGCACTCTAGATTCAGCCACTTCTGAAAAAGCCCTGCCTGTGACCCCACGTGAGGCTCTGGGGGAACATCTAGACACAAACCAGAGCCGTGTTGTTTTCATTTTCATTTCTCAGGTGGCCAAACATGGTGAACACTTTTTTAAATGGACTTATTGAGCCTTTGTACTTTTTTTTTCCTGAGAAGTGTGTGTTCATTTCAATTGCTCATTTTTATTCAGGCTTTTATTCTTACAAGTCTAGTTTTTTTTTCTACTTATTTACATTTTTTTTTTTTTTTGTGGCACCGGGGATCGAGCTCACAACCTCGCGCCTGCCTGACAGGCCCGTAAGCCGCTGAGCCAAACTCCCGGCCCTGGTTTTTTGAGGCAGGGTCGCACTGTGTAGCTCAGGCCGGCCTTGCACTCGCGTTGTAGCCCAAGCCGGCCTCTTATTTACATATTCTTGATAACAGAGTAGTTGGTAGAACTTTATTCCCATTCTGTAAGTTGTCTCTTCCCTCTGTTAGCTGTTTCCTTTGCTGTGCAGGTTTTTAATTTGATATAATTCATTTGTCGATCCTTGGTGTTGTATCTTGTGCAGTTGAAGTTCAGTTGAGAAACCCCTTGTCTACACCTATGTCTTCAAGAGTTACCTGTTTGGTCTTCTGGAAGAGTTTTTGTTTGTGTGTTTTTGTTTTAATGTATAGGGTTTTGTCCATTTGGTTTTATTTTAGTTCAGGGTGAGAGATATAGGTCTAGCTTCATTCTGCTGCATGTGGAAAACCAGTTTTCCCAACTCCGTTCAATAAAGAGACTATTTTCCCATATGTGTTTTTGGCTCCCTTTTTAATGATCACATGGTTGAGTGTATGCCGAGATCTTTTCAGCACCCTCTGTTCCTGTCCATTGATCCATATGTCTGTTTTTATGCCAGTATCATGCTGTTTTTAGCAATATAGCTTTGCAAAACAACTTGAAATCTGGGATTGTGAAGCCTCTTGGTTTTCTCTTCTTGGCTGGTATTGCTTTGGATATTTTGGTCTCTTCAGTTTCTATATAAAGTGTAGGATTGTTTTTTTCCTAGTTTGGTAAAAAGACTGTTGGTATTTGATTTAGATTCCTTTCAACTTATACATCAGTTTTGGTAACATGGTCATTTTGAGATTGTGGGCCCTGCCTATCCAAGAACAGGAAATATCTTTTCATTTTCTGATGCCCTCTTTGATTTCCATTTTCACAGTACTATAGTTTTTGTTATAGAGGTCTTTCACTTTTAGGTTAGGTTAATTCCTAAGTATTTAACTTTTTCAAAGTTATCGTGAATGAGATTGTTTTCCTAACTTCTTTCTTGTTGGATTCATTGTTGTTGTACTGCAATGATATTGATTTTTTGTGTGTGAATTTTGTAGCCTGCTATGTTGCTGGATTTATCAGATCTATGATGTTTTGGTGGAGGTTTTTGAGATTCCTATGTAAAGGATCATGTCATTCGTGAATAAGGGTAGTTTGAGTTCTTTCTTTTCTGCATTTATCTGTTTCATTTTTCTCTCACTTGATTTCTCTGGTTAAAGTTTTGAGCTCAAAACGAGTGGTGAAACCCATGTCTTGATCCTGAGTTTACAGGAAATGCTTTCAATTTTCCCAGGTTTAGTATGATGCTGGCAGTGGGTTTTTGATAAATGACTTCTATCAAATAGATTCAACTTTCTTTTATACATGTTTTCTTCAGTATTTTTATCACTAATTGATGTTGGATTTTGTCAGAGGGTTTTTTTTCTGTGTTTGTTGAGATGATCATGTGATTTTTGTCCTTGCTTTTGCTTATGTGATGCATTACATTTATTGATTTGTATATACCTTGGTTCATAAACTTAATTGCTTCATGATTTTGGAAAAGATGGCCACATTTGTGTTTGTGCAGGAAAATCTCTGCAGTCACGTTTGTCATCTGATGCAGAGTTTGCAAACAAAAACAAAATTTTGCCAACAACTTTTGTTTGTGAACTAAACTGTCCACAGAGAAAAGTGTGAACTGAAGTACCACTGTATGTTGAACCATTCTTGCATTCTTTGTGTGAAGACAACTTAATCATGATGCATGATCTCGTAAATAATTTTGTGCATTGCCTTTTTTCAGATTTTGTTGAGGATTTTTGCATCTCTTAATCCATATTCATATACCCTAGATCCATGCACCTCCAGAAAGCCCCACCTATGAATGCATAAGGCTTTGGGGGAATGTCTAGACATAAGCCATAACATAACCTTCCAGATTTTGGTGATATTAATTGTGATTTTGCCTATTTCATTTCTAATTGCATTGATTGAATTTTTTGTTCCTTTTATGGTAAATTAACTGCTTTTGTCAATCTTGTTTATCCTTTTAAAGAACAAACTGATTCATTCATTCTTTGAATTTTTTATTCTGAGTTTTATTAATTTTTGCTGTGAACTTTATAATTTGTTTTCTTGTATTAATTTCAATTTGGGGCTGCTTTTATTTCTCTAGGATGTTGCAATGCCTCCTTAAGTTATTTATTTGGGAAAGCTTAATTATTTTAAGGTGGGTGTTTACAACTATAAACTTCCTTCTTAGTAATGTCCTACAGGTTTTAGTATTTGTGCATCCATTTGCATTTGATTCTAGGACGTGTCATCATATCTCTTTCCTGATTTGACTGTAATCCATTGGTTATCCAGTAATTTATTGTTTAATTTCCATACGCTTGTGTAATTTCTGTGATTTGTGTTGGTATTGATTTCTTGTGTCATTCCACTATGATCTGATAGTATGCAGGGGATTAGGTCTGTTCTTTTATATTTATTTAGGCATGCATTATGGCTTAAAATATAGTCTATTTTGGAAAAAGTTCCATGTGCTGCTGAGAAAAAAAATGTGTATTCTGTTGCTGTCGAATGAAACATTCTGTAGTTATCTGTTGAGTCAATTTTTGTTCAATGACGTGTTTTAACTCTGCAATTTCTTTGTTAATTATCTACTTGACCTGTTTGATTGTGACAGTGGAGTGTTGAAGTCCCCCTCTGTGGCTGTATTTGTGTCTACTTGTCCTCTTATGTAGTTTTTATTTTATTGTTTGGTGCCCCAGCATTTGTTGCTCACGTATTTGCAATTATTATCTTCTCTTCTTGATTTGTTTGTTTTACCAGTATGTAGTCATAATTTTTGTATTTTCTGATCAGTTTTAGCTTGACATCTGCTTTTTATGAAAATAAGACTGCTACTCCAGGTTGCTTTCAAGCACTAGTCGCGTGGAGTATTCTTCTCCATACTTTTACTTTCAGTCTATTAGCTTCCTTTTGGATGACCTGTGTCTCTTGTAGGCAATATATAATCGCATTTTGTTTTGTTATCCAATCCACAAGTCCATGTCTTTTAATTGGCTAGTTAAGATCATTGATATTGAGAGTTGCTATTGTAATGTGTTTACTGAGTCCGGTTAAGGCATTATTTTTCTAGTACGGATCCCTGTTTCTTAAGTTAAGTTTATTGGTACATTTTATATGCATAGTGATCGTATTCATCATAGCAAATTTGTACCTGTACATGATATATTTTGATTCCTCCTTTTTTTCCCAACCCCCTCCTCCCTTCAACTCCTCTTTCTGCCACATTTACAAAGCTTTGTTTCCATTTTATTCTTTTTAATTTTTTTCCTTTTCCTTCCCTTCCTCTCCCTCTTCCACAACCCTAGTTCCTCTTTCCTTTTGAACAGTTTGTTCCCGTTTCACAATATGTATTGTGCATTTTGGTCCTTGTTTGCTCTTTAAGTTTCTTACCACAGATGCAATGTGATGTTTACACATGTGAATCCAATTTTTTTCACTTAAAAGTATGGTTTCAAGTTGCATTCATTTACCTAGAAATGCCTCAAATTTATCCTTCTATAAAGATTAGTACTCCACTGTATAAAAAATCACAACTTCTTTATTCATTCCTTGGTTGATGGGCATTTGGGAGGTTTCCAAGGTTTAGCTATTACAACTGTGCTTCTATAAACATACTAAAGACTAAAACTAGACCCATGTCTATCACCATTCACTGAACAAAAATTGAAATGGATCAAAATTCAAAATATTTAAACAGAACACTAAATCTGCTGGAAGAGAGAATAGATTCAACTCTTGAATACATATATGTATGCAAAGACTTCATGAACAAAATCCTGATCACACAAGAAATAACACAAAGTATCAATAACTGGGTTATCATCCTACTAAAAAGTCTTTGCATAACCAAAGAAATCTGCGACAGAGTGAAAAGACAACGCACAGGGTGGGAATTTTAGCCAGTTGTCCTTCAGACAAAGGACTTATATCAAGAACATATAAAGAATTGAAAAAAATCATACCCACCAAGTTTAAAGATCCAATCCAAAAAGACCCATCTGAGATGAATGCACACTTCTCAGATGAAGAAATGTAAGTGGCAAATATATATATGCAGAGGTGTTCAGCAGCATGATTGTTAGAGAGATGCAAATTAAAATAACACTGAGATTCCGTCTCACTCCAGAGAGAATGGTTTTCATCAGTAAATCAACTAATAACAAATGGTGAAGGGGCTGTGGGGAAACAGGAACCCTTCTCCACTGTTGGTGGGAGTGTAGCCTAGTGCATCCATTGTGGAAATCAGTGTGGAGATTCCTCAAAAAAACTAGGATTGGAGGTCCCATTTGATCCAGCTATTGGTCTTCCAGTATCTTCCTGAAATAATTAAAAACATCATAGTACAGCAATATATGTATTTTTTGTTTTGTTTAATTTATCTCCCAGTTAGACGTGCACTTTCATTTGGTCTCTTTGGTGGTGGTGGCCTCCCTGTCTCTGTGAAGCATCCCACTGAGTGTCTGCTCCGATGCTAGCTTAATGGTTATGTCTTTCATTAGGATTGCATTGTCCAGAGAAGTCTTTACTTCTCTGTCAATTGTGAAGGCTAATTTTGCAGGACATAGAAGTTGAAGTTGACACTTACTTACTATTAGAAAATTGAAAAGATTCACTCTAATTCCTCCTGCCATTAAAGACCTGTGCTGATAAATTTGTTACAATTCTGAAAGGCTTGCCTTTGTAAATAACATGTTTCTTTTCTACAACAGCATTTAGTATTTTCTCTTTGGGTCAATTTTCTGGAATATTGATTATGATGTATTATGTAGAAGTTCTTTTCTGGTTGTGTTATATGGGGGTTTACAAGTCTCTCACACTGTGATGTTGAATTCTTTTTTTTTTTAATTAGCACATACTTGCAGTACATAGTAATTACAATTATCATGAGGACTTGGTACAAATAAATAATAGATTTCAAATATTGAATTCCTTCACTAGATTTGGAAACCTTATGGGTATCAATTCAGTTATACCTTTTGAATCATCATATACTTTTTCCTTTATTCTTAAAATTTTGATATTTTTGAGTCATTCAACAATTGATGAATCTGTCTTTCATATTGTCTTGTCCTATTTATGATATTACTGAGTTCATAATGTGCTACATCCACCTTATCTTCAGTTTCTGATACTCTGCCCTCGTATTTACAAATCTAACACCCTTTCTTTCTATTGAATTTTTCATATTTTATACTTCTGCTTGCTTCCTTTTCACAATTTTAATTCTTTAGAAACTGGTCACTGACATCCTCTATTATATTCTTTGGCTCAATTTCTTATTTAACATTTCATTCATTCATTTCATTCATTTCTGTTGAACATTTTATTAGTAAAATCCCTTTTCCATTTAATAAAATTTCCTTTAATAAGTACTGTGTAAGTTCACTAAACATCTTATGCTTTACCTAATGTGTTTATTCTTTGAGCTCTTAAAACATTTTGACTGTTTTGTTTTTTGTGTTCTTGTAACTTCCTCTACTTTAGTCTGTGAGATCAGCTTTTGGGGAATTAAGGGTTTGGAGAAGTACCTTGTTGTCTTCCTTTCTCACAGTCATTTTGTTTTAGTGGAGGTTAAAGATTAGTTAGGATTTCAACACTGTTTCCCTGCTGTAGAGCTCCCTTCAGTTGGAATCTGTTTCCCCATGATTTCTGTTGGTGTTGTTTGAGACAGGGTCTTGGTTTGTAGGGTAGTCTGTCTTTGAACTCACCATGTAGCTCTGGCTGGGCTTTAACTCACAGTGATCCTTCTGCCTTAGCCTCCCAGGTGCTGAGTGCTGTGATTACAGAAGTGTGCCACCATATCGGGCCCTGTGATATGTTTTCGTGTTTGGTGATGTTCTGGTGTTTGGACCCCTATTGAACCTACTCACTATAATATTTGTGGCTCATCTTAGTGTCCAGCTTTCTCCTGGGGACTTGATCCCTAGTACCACACATAGAGGGGAAAATGAACTGTAATGATGTCAGTGACACAAATGCAGAGACTGACATATAGCAAGTCCAATTAATAGCAGCAGCAATGGGAATGCCACCGCTGGCAATAGCAAAGAAATCAGCTGGTATCGGAGCCAAACCAGATACTGATATGAAATAAGAAGCAAAAACCTGCCACTGCACCACCTTTAACACTTCAAAAGCTATCCACAACTATAGGTACAGACTCAAACGAAATACTGACATACACTAAATATCTGTTAAATGTAACAGCTATACCATCTTTAACAATAGAAAAGGATTCGGCAGTCATAGCATAGAATCAACTAAATATGTGAAAATCAATAAAGCTTGATAGTGATGCTAATATTAAGGGGGTGACTCCTGTGCTAGGGTTACCTCACCAGCCACTGTGGTAGGCAGACTGCACAGACCTGGATGTGTGATTATTCTGTGACTTCGGATTCCCAATAACCCTTTCCCAAAATGGTTCCTTTAAAAATGGTGGTGCTACAATGGATTTCTTCTGCAATGTTAGATTTCCAAGTAGAAGGAATGATTTTAGAGTAAAATGCTACATTGTTTTGCAATGTATAATATCTCTGGGCTTTTCTTGGGGCTAACAGCCATGACTTGGTCTGTTGCTTCTCCCTGGAGTGGCCAGCCCTCTCTGGGCTTACCTTATATTTGCCCAGACAGGCCTCTCTAGTGTTCTTTTATTGTTGTCTTCACTTTCTGTAGATGGTCTGTGGTTTCTAAGTTTTCCTATTGAGTTTTTCTTTAATCTTGGAGCTCTTACTTTTCTTTTACCTAAGTCAATGTTTTCCAAATGTCGAGATTGCTGCTCCTGGCAAAGTTAGGATATGTTGCTGGATTTTACTCTGCCATGTTCCTTTCTTCTGCCATCCCTTTCTGGTGAACATAACTGACTCCAATTTGTAGATAAAGCAGTCAAGTCTGAGACGTAAAGTTATCCGAGGTGCTGAGCTAGGAAGCTGTGACCGTCAGAGTTTAAACCCACGTTTTCATATCCCTCATATGCTGGCGCACCTCATTAGATTGGGTTCACATCTAACTCAGGGCCCAGGCAGAGATCACTGATAGCCTGGGGTGGTTCTGAGAAGAGCGGGAGTTTCTCAAAATCTCTGCGCATCTGGAGAGGTGTTTTTTCACAATCGGGAATCATCCATGACTTTTGATTGGAATCACTTTATTCCTCAGGAATGAATTATGAAAATGTGTTCTAAAACTTATCACAGAAAAGTACATTTTTGCTTTTCTATTTCAAAAACTTAGCTTTACAAAGACTACTTCTCAACTTTTGACCAGAAAATGTACTTAATTTATCATTTTATATACTGAGCTAAAAGTTTCCTTTGCTTGCAATTACTGAAAAAATTAAAATTTCCTAAGTACTAGATTTCAAAGAAGAAAACTCTCAATGCGTTCATACACCCATTCCCTTCCACTTCCCCCATGTAAGATGGGCTATGAGGAATCTGTTTCAAGTTACAAATAGATTTGAATTTTTCTTACTGTAGGAGTAATAAAAGCTTGCTATAAGAATTTTCATTGTAAATCACTGGGAAAGGGATATAAAAATAACCTACAATAACAGCTTCCAAATAAAGTCCCTCTTAGCTTTCTTGGTAAATCTTTGTCTAAATCATGATAATTTGATCTTCTCTTTTTGGCTTTAATAATAATGAAACTGGAAGACCTTATGTTAATAAAATAAGGTAGAGGAAGACAAGCAATACATGATCTGACACATATGTGCTATATAAAAAAAAATCACATAGAAATTGAGAGCCGACTAGTGGTTGCCAAGGGTTGCATTAAGTAGAGAGGCGAGAAGGATGGGAAAGTCCATGGATACGAGGTTATAGTTCGATCATAGAAATAAGTTCTGGTGTCCTATTGCACAGAAAAATGACTGTATAAAATGATAATGTCTTAAGACAAAAACTAAAAGTAGTTTCAATGTTCTTATTTCAATAAAATGATAATGATTTTCAGAGATCGATATGCTTACTCTGATTTAGACATTATACAATGTATTCATGTATCAAAATATCACATGGTACCCCATAAATATATGCAATTTTTGCAAATCAACTAAAGATATCTCCGGTTAAAAGAAAATCAAAAAATAACGATAAATGAATATTTTTGTATGAAAACACTGCAAAGACATGTACTACCAGCATGGGACAAGGCAGGGAAGGAAAGCATGCAATGTATCTGCTCTCCCTGATGAAATACCAAGCTTTCCTTTACTTGTATGCTTCTATTCTCAACCCAGAAGGAGCCTCAGAATCCTTCTCAATACAAGATTCTGGAAATACTGAACTATTCAACCCTAGTGGACATAACAAACTATATCTCTTTTTCCTCTCTTACCTTGAAAGATCAGATGGTTCCAACTGTCAGAAGCAAATTAATAAGCCAGATAAATCACAAAAAGTTATTATAAACCAGCCACCTGACGCGATAAGCCTGACATAGGCGTTTTTGGTATTCTCACCCTGTCCCCTCAAGCAAAGTCTGACATGAAACTAATGAGAGTTTTTGCTTCTAGTCTGATGATCGGTTCATTTTGACTCAGTGTGGGGTGGTTGCTTGTAAATGAGTAATTCCTCAGAGCCTGATTAAGTTAGGTCTAGCCTATATGTTTCCTGTTGAGATGAAACCTTTCTGATCTCAAGAATATTCATTTGAATTGGCCGACAACTAAGATAGGAAACAGAAACAACAAATCACGGGCATTTACACTGATTTCTGCTTCTCTCTTCTCTCTGTGTACCCAGAATCAGATGTGGCTGACTTCGATGGCCGAAGCTCACTTCTGTACAGGTTCAATCAGAAGCTGATGAGCACTCTCAAAGATGTGATCTCCCTGAAGTTCAAGAGCTTGCAAGGGGATGGAGTCTTGTTCCATGGAGAAGGTCAACGTGGTGACCACATCACCTTGGAGCTCCAGAAGGGCAGGCTTGCCCTGTACCTAAACTTGGGTAGGATCACACTCTGCCCATTCTTTCCAGGTTTGGGAAATAGACTATTACATTTTTCATGGTCATATGCACTGGTGCCTCTGGTGTGTCAGATACAAATCACTATGTACAGTATGGTATATTTCCTTCATCTTGTGGGGGTAGAAAACTACCATATTTTGCAATGTTTATAATGCTGCTGTATGAAGGAGCTTCAAGGTAATTGTTAGGTATTTATTTGACTAGTTCTGTGCTTACCTGTTTATGTCTTCTAGTAATCCAAACTCTAAAGTAACTGTAGCAAGTTCGCACACACATATTATGAGAGCTTGCTCACAATTTATACCATTAGGTACATTGTGAAAGTTGAGTTTCATTCTGGGGAAAATTGCTGATAAAACAGTTTTGTTGTTTCAGGGTTTTTGAGAAGTCATATGCATGTAGGGGGGAAATTGTAAGGTCCTGGATACTGTCCCATCTTGTTAAGGGAAATCTGGTTTATTTTCAGTGGTCTGGCTACGGCAGGGTGAGCCACACATTTATTGAATTCTAGCTACTTTAGTGTAGAATGTGCCTCCTGCCTCTTGCACAGTTAGGATTCTAGCTTCCCATTGTAGGACGGATCTACCATTGGCTCCTACAGGAGAGAATTACCTGTTAGTGTTTACTCTCAAACAACAAAGATGGAAAGACATAGCAAGTGGCAGTCTATAAGTTCAAGTTGCGTGGGGACTGGAAAGACAACAGCAAACATAGTTTAACAATTAGCAGAAGAGACAGCAGATTGAAGATTTGTGCAAAGTCCCAAACCAAACCTTGTAGGGCCTTATTCTTTGGCATTTCTAAGAATCTTCTTGGCCTCCATGGTGAGTATGGGCAAGGTAGCTGGAAGAGCCTACAGATATCCAAGATTAACTCACATAAACCATCACCTAATGCATTAAATTAAATATAAACCACTTACAAGACAGTGTGTTGTTGGTCAGGTGACACTCTTTAATGACTCCGCAATTCATATTACCTAGTTACATGTACCAAGGCTGACATGGGCAGTCAGTTGTATGGTAAAATTTCACAAGATACTTCTCCTTGGCCTACTTAGGATCGAACATTGATTGTTTTCTTCAACTGGGAAGTGGTGGGAAAGAGATTTCTTCTTTCAGTCTGTGAGAGAGAGTTAGGGGGATTCCCCTTCATACTTACTGTACATCTTATTCAACTCGCCTGTGGCAATCTGCCTTCTATGGAATTATAACATCCAGAACACACAAGGGCAGGAGGAAAATCGAAGAGTAGGAGAATCACATGACTGGGACATGCAGGAACTCAGCAGCATATAGGTCACTTATTCTTACAAGGGTTCAATGCCTTTGCACTAAGGCAGAATGTTTAGGCAGTACCCAATACAAGGAGCTGAGTATAGCAAGATCCTGGACTAGAAGAAACATGCAGACCAGGAGACCCCTCAGAGCCAAACCCGTGGTCCAGAGGCCAAAGCCTTTGACTGCATGATCAACTCAGAAAGCCATCTGTGATAGTTTTCCACATCCCCCAAAGAGTACAATACACATTTACTTACCTCCTTTGAAATTCAAGCATTTTACGAAGCCAACTCACATATATTTATAGAACATTTATCACATTTATGGGGACATTGCTTTTTTCAAGTTGCCAGTTTTGAAAGCTCACATTCAGTGACTGTCCCAAACTTTTTAAATATAAATATGTTGTAAAAAGTTTAGTACAGTGAACCCTTGATTTACCAACTCAATTTGTTTGCAAGGGCTGGTTGTAACTCAACTTGGTTGTTGACTATTTTTCCCACAGGAAAGACTATTTTTCCCACAGGAAATAATAAAAATACCCATAATGCATTGTAGACCTCCCAAAGCACCCCTTAATTAACCTTTTCCTAATAGAAAAAGGGCTGTAGAATGTATGTGCTTTACTGGAAACACCAATAATTTTCCTACTGTATTCACCAAAATGTTATAAACTGTATCTGTTATACCAGAAACAATAATTTCATGCTGTACTCACCATTCAAGTTGACATCATTGGCTTGCAGGACAGGAGAATGAAATGGAAGGTGGTTGCTGTTTGGAGGGAGAGTCCCTTCCATCAGTCATCAGGAGTCTGGCTCTCTGGTGCCCCTTCTCTCCCCAGGAGCATCTGTGGCCCACCAAGGCTTCTGTATCACCAGGTCTCAGCACTTTCAGAACTAAAATCTGATCTCAGGTTGTCTGTTTCTGTCTTTTCTTTAACACTGTTCTTTTCAATTGGAATTGCTTTCTTTTCCTTCCCTTCCTTCCTTAGCTTCTTTTCCAGCATTTTGGGGGACATTTTGATAGCAGTAACCATAACAATCATGTCACAGCACTGACCCAAATCACATCTGCAAACAGGCACATCTGGCACTTGCATGTCCTGTTCTGGCACTGTGAGTCTGTGTTCTTAACTGCACAAGTGGCTAGGCTGTGAGTCATAACTCAAGACTTTGACCATAAGTTAAACCTAAAATTCTGGTCATAACCCAAATTGTTTGCATGTCAGGCTGGCCATACCTTGAGGGTCCTCTGTACATATAATGTAAATCATGCAACAGTTCACGTTATCTCTAAACCCATTCACTGATATCTACCAGTTGCTTAAGATTATATTGCATAGATGTACAACTGGCGTAAGTGCTCTCTTCTATCATTCCCCAGTGTCCAGACGTTAATCGCTAATGTGTCATAAACCTTCAAACAATTATACATTAAATAGCAGGCAGTCGACATTCATGTGTTAAATTTTAAGAATGGAGAGATCAGCACACACCTAGGAATCCACAGTTAACTTCCAGTTGTATGGAGATTTGTTTATAAGGAGGGGAGAAACATAAGCATTTCAAATACAGTGTCAGTTGGGGAAGGTGCATGCTTTTTAATAAATTGTATCATTCAGGCGATAATTATAAGTTGAACAATTTTATTACTTCAAACATGGAGCATGGTGCTGATGATTTAAAACTTGAAACTGTCTCTCCTTCTTTCTTTGGGGGTTTTGGGAATGAAATTCAGGACTTACTTATGCCATGCAAGTGCTCTATCACTGTGCTACATCCACAACCCTTCGCATGTTTTCATGCTGAGATAAGGTTTCACTAAGTTGTCCAGGCTGGCCTTAAACTCACAATCCTCCTTCCTCAGCCTCCCCAGTAGCTGGGATTATAGGTGTCAGCCTCCACACCCAGATGCCTGTCCTTATTTTTGAGGAAGTTACAGTTTAATAAACTGCTTACTTCTACTTATTATTTAGCTTTGGATATTAATTAAAATATGAGGAGTATTCATTATCAAAAACATATTGCATAAACATATTAGGACAACATTTTTGTAAAGAAGTAACATTGCAGAAAGTGGATACAAATTAAAGACCAGCTTGAACAACTCCAAAATCTGAAAAGTAATTTTATTCATTAAGAATTAAGAAATCTCCTAACAATAAAGAACATTTATTTCACTGCTTTAGTGATACATAGATACTGTTCTAGTTTGCAAATCAAGTCCTCTAGAATCACATTGTTTCCTGACTGTTTTCTTCGAAGGTCTCACATGGGTAATTATGAGACCCTTTATGCATTTTGTATATAATCATACAAGGGTATAGCACGGTCTTCCTGAACTGGTTCGCCCACGGAGATGAAATTTATGTTCTCACTCTACATTATGCCCTTCCTTCCCTGCACTGTGCCACCTTCCTGTGCCACAACTCTGCTTTCCAATTCATCACGTTCTTCTCCGACACTCACCATTCTGGCTAAGCAGCGTAGTTCACATGCTCGCACAGTGGGAGGCGGTTAGTCACAACATGAGAAGTGAGGGGCAATGAGAGCGTCATTTCTTCCCCAAGGAGGCAGTGGAAAGGATATGACTTTTGCAGTCAGGTGAAGCCAAATGGTGACACTAATTTTTGTGTCCTTGGGTAAATCTTCTGGCTTCTTGCAGACTGACATTTTTGCAGAGCTGTGTTCAGGAATAATTTAAACCACACATGTAAAATGTTTTCCTCATGTGAGAAATACAAAGGAATACTGATATTGATAATCTGACACATTAAAATTGGGAGGGTCAATTCGGAAGGTCAGGCGGGAAAAGGCATAGGGAACTTCACAGCCAGCAACCTGCTTTATCAACAGTAAATCGATCTCTTCCAAGGAATTATATTTTTTACCAAAATACTCCCTTAAATATGACAGCACTCTTATTGAGTGTCCATGGTTCTCTGTGTGCACCGCTGGGGACCCCCAGACCCTTGGTACAGATTTGTTTGTTGAGAGTCCCACACTAAGACCTTCAGAGGGGACAGTATACCTTTTAATGCTGTATCTCCTTAGATTACAGCATCTTTTCATGGGAGGAGGAAAGAGGGAAGACAAAGAAATGAAAAATACGTATTAGCTAATTAGTTGTGGAACAAGTAATGAAACAACAAAATAGGGTTAGATGTTTAAGTGCAAAGCTCTCCTCTTCCGATCCTAAGTGCCTCCTACACACACACACTCCTGTGTGAAGCAACTTCGTGTTCTTAAGTGAGGGGAAAGTGACTTGGGCCATACTGGAGGTGGGAGTAAGCAGCCAGCAGGGGAGGTGGCAGCTCCTACCCCTGAATGTCACACTGCCGAACAGGCTGCCTGCGTGCTGTGCTGCGAACACACATGGCAGGCGAGAGGAGAGAGACTTTTAGCTGAATGCATAAAATGTACCCCAAACTGAACGTTCATTTATAAGTAATGATTACTTGCATTTAGTTGTTCATTTTGCTATGGGTGAGGCAAATGCTGCAGGAGGAGGAAGTCGTTAACTTCTCCATGGAAAGCTACAGGTAGAGAAAGAATAAACCTGGAAGAGGAAGGAAGTCAGAGATGTGTGAATTGAGAACTCATTTCCACCTGAGCATCTCTCCCAAAGGGAGTGTCCCAACCTGTGTGTCCATAGGCCCAGCTGTCATCACAGAGACCTGTGTCACAGTCCAGAGCTATACTCAGAGGAAAAAGGATCAAAGCAGAACTGGATTTAAATTTGAGTCGTACCACTTAAGCATGTGTGATTAACCACACTGAGCCTCAGATTTCTTTACTTGCCAAGTATAGGCAGCCATTTCCATTGAAATACTGGAATAGAGGTTGTAAGACTCCTGCTAAAGGCTGCTGGCAATGGTAACGAGAATGGCGTCTCCTCACCTTCGCCTTGGCCTTTGCCTGCGGAATTCTCTAACTCAGCAGCCCCACTGCCTCCTCAGACCCACCCCAGGTTTAGTCGTCCTCCTGTGCACATCTCAAGTTCTGCCTTCTCTGTTCAAGAAACACTCAAACTCAAAGGATATGTATGTTTTCCTGAAAGTGAGAGACCTTGCTTTTCAGTCTGATTGATGAGGCCATGAGGATTAAGTTCTTTTCATTATTTAACTGTTGAAGTCCAGGAAGCATTCAACTTCCTGCTGGGAGCTAATTCGTTTGAAGTAAAATTCAGACCTGGTATTGGTGGGCATAGCCTGTGATTCATGGCCACGTCCAGCCCAGTGCAGGCCTGGAGCGATGAGGGTTCCTTACCTTTAGCAGAGAGGAAGCTGGCCTCTCTTGCGGAACACTTCAGTGCTAAGCGCTGCCCTTGGGCACAGGTGCCATCCCCTTCCTCTTTCTTCACAGAGGACAGCAAGGCTCGGCTCAGCAGCAGCCCGCCCGCGGCCACCCTGGGCAGCCTCCTGGATGACCAGCACTGGCACTCAGTCCTCATCGAGCGCGTGGGCAAGCAGGTGAACTTCACCGTGGACAAGCACACGCAGCACTTCAGGACCAAGGGCGAGGCAGACGCCCTGGACATCGATTATGAGGTGAGTCCCGTAATCCCCAGCACCTCCAGCCCCCTGCTCGAGAGCTCTGAGAAAATTCAGTAAACCCAGCCACTGGGAGACTGAGGTCCCCAGGAGTGGAGACCTCGCTCGCCCTGAGGCTTAACCTCCCCTTTGTTCATGCCAGACAGCCTGCAGAGGGAGGAGCCCAGGTACAAGCAGCTGAGAAGGGAGGTGGGGAGGTGACCTGCTGGGGTTTCCGGTTCTCCAGAAGGTTCCGGTTATCTGTGAGCACTACACTTAGACCTACAGCCCTCTTGATTCTCTGTGTGTTTGTGGGTGTGTGCGTGCTTGCAACCTGCCTGTGTGCTTGTGACCTGCCTGGGTCATTATTGCGTCTGTTGCTTATATATAGTCATTTTCTCCTTGGAAACAACTTCGATTTGCTAGAGTAATGAAAGATATGCGTAACATAAACAAAATCTCCGGGCATCTAGAATCCACCTTATTAGCACAGTGTTTTAAACTTCATTCCAATGCAGAGTTTTACTAGTGCACATATAAAGCTGTTTCTTCCTGCTCTTTTGTAGATGAGGTCCAGTGAAATGCACCAACTTGTACATTACAAAGAAAGTTGCACAGAGCTGCGCTAATTGGCAGCCTAGAGTTACCCAGCTTTGCAAGTAGTGCAGTTTCTGTTGTCCCCTCCTGGATACCAGGCTCTGTGCCGGGCTCGGAGATGAGAAAGGGCAAGTCCTCGAGGTGGAGAAGCTAATGGTCTAATAGCAAAATAAGTCGCTGAAGAATGGGACTGTGGAGGCGACAGTGGAGAGAAGGCCTGGGAAGGACACTGGTCAGTCTAGGACATGGCTGCAGGCTTCTGGCGGCAGACACTGCTAAGTCATGGAAGAGGATGCTGCAATCCAGGAGCCAAAGTTCAGGACGGTGCAAGAGAGCACAGTGGACGGAAAGCCAAACAGTGCCCGTGTGTTCAGTTCGGTGCAATAGGCCTGCAGCGGTATATCCGATTCAGCGCAGCTCCTGTGGGCTGAATGTTAGATTTTTAATAGCTTTGTGAGCCACCTCATATATATAACAGCTGTAAAAATTAAGTAAACTTGCAAGGCAATAAATTTGCAACTTTCTACCTATGCAGCGGAAATACCATACATTGGGCTGAAACAGCAAATTACTTCCCAAGTCCGCGTTCAGTGACACTGCTTAGATAGTCTGAAACCTGCCAGCAAAGTTTTGTACCAAAGATACTGAAGAGTGCTACAAATTATGGTTGGGTTAATTGTCTTCTAGATGATCTACACTTGCATGGTTCGAAATCATTTTCCCATGACTTGTGGTTTAACACTAATTTTATATTTTTAAACACTTGTAGAAAAAGGAAAGTTATATACCATAGAGATTGTGTATTACCCACAGATAAAAGAGTTTAGTTAAAAAAATCAACAAAATTATCCTCTAAGAGTCAACTGGAATTTATGATAAAGATTAGCATCTAGAATATTATTGGAAAATTGTTTGCTATGCATTGCTTATGCCAGAACAGTCTTAGGGTTTTACAAACACACACACAGGCACACAAGCACACACACACACACACACACACACACACACATCTTTGCTCATGTCTGTGTCTACCTTCAATAGCTGTTTTTTAAACTTTATTATCACATCACTTGAGTCAGGGGATAGTAAAAAAAATTATAAGAATTAGTCAAGGGCAAAGTGATAGAGGGCCATGTAAGGCTGGTTAAAGAACTTCTGAAGAATGTAACATAGTGACATAGATAATTTGGTGATTTAGGTTAATAATTCTAAATGTTTGATTTAGAGGTCAGCCCAACTAGCAGCCCTAGAAAGCTTGTTAAAAGTAAATATATCCAGGTTCCATCCAGACCTGCTAAATCAAAGTCTGACAGGGGGCTCAGCAATATTTGCTTAGATGTTCTTCAGGGGATCCTGGTGTTCCCTAACGTCTGAGATCCCCTATCTTGCAGCCATCACTGCGAAGGCTGTGTGTGGTTTGGACTCGCAGGAAGACATTGCTGGACAGAAGGTAGCAAAGCCTGCTAGGAGACAGTTTCAGTCACTAGTAGAAGAGATCATAGGCCAGTGTGAGTGGAGATGAATAGCCGAAAAAGAAGGAGCTGGCCTGGCTTCTTTCAGTCACTGTCATGAACTCTAAAAGGTATCTCTTCTTTTGATCCTAAACTCTGTGTAGTACACAATGGAAAAGATAAGCCTTTATTTAACTTCAAAAGAGAAACTGTCACTCTGTGACTCAGGGATGCAAGATGCTAAGTAGCTATTTTTGAGTCGCCGAAAATTGGAAATCTTTGAATATCCATCATTCTCTTTAGTCAAGTTGTTTAATTGATTGAAAACACAGAGAACGCACTATATTAGAACTACTTCAAAGCAGAGAAAAGACTTCAGAAACTTGAAAATAACAATAAAAAAGTACATAATGTCACTGTACAGTCTCACTATCTCTTGCACTGTACCTCCTCGCTCGATCATGTCCAAGGAAATACAAAGATGTCCCTTGGTTCATGACGATTAGACAAATTTCTTCAGGATGTGCATGGATGTCTTGGTGCCTTATGAAGGTGCCTGGAAAAAGCGCCTTCGAGTGGAGTGTTCCTCTCAAGCAGCCTCAGGGAGTTCAAGCGCCCCCCAGTTGTGCAGCTGGGTCACTGCAGTGATCATAAAAGGAGACTAATTAAACATAACAGGAAGAGAGGCGTTGGTGAAAGGGAGGGTGTGGTGTAGGAAGAAGTCTCTATCCAGATGACACATGGGGCGAGAGCATGCTGGGGTGTCGGGTGATCCCGTGTTCTAATCACTACTCTACTGCTAACTAGTTGTATAAAATGAGAAATGAGATCTCCCAGCTTCAGTTACTCAGAAGCTAAATCAGCACCACTGGGGACAGGAACAGAGCTCGGCACGACACCTGGTGGAAGCCCTGTCTCAGGGTCAGGTTGTCCGCCGCTCAGGGCCCAGGGGACTGGCTTGTTTCCTGTGCTGGGCCAGCCGTGCGCACCTGAAGCCCGAGTATCGCCCCCCCCCAAATATGTGATTTAGTATATATGTGCAAAAAATATTTTATGAAATACAAAACATACTTTAATGAAAAAAAAATTTGTCTTTTTGAGACAAGGTCACGCTATGTGGTTCAGGCTGGCCTTGGGCTCACTTTGTAGCCCAGGCTGGTCTCTAACTTGCAGGGATCCTCCCGTATCAGCCTCCTGAGTGCTGGGATTGCAGGAGTGGGCCACCATGCCTGGCTGGAAATTCTAATTTTAAATTAAACAACCACGACCCTAAAACTAGACTCAAGGGAAATCCTAAGCATTGAAAATACACATGTGGCATTTGTATATTTTCAAATGGAAATTTGTAGAGCTTGAAAAATATTTTTGTCTGTTTTTTGCGGGGTAGGGGGACTTGAACTCAGGACCTCATGCTTGCCTGGCAGGTACTATGCCACTGAGCTAAATCCCTGGCCTCCAAAAGTAATTTTATAGTATAAAAATGTCTGAAGTTCTTTTAAGTATGACAAATTCCAGAAACCTTGAGATCAAACATATAAAAAATTTTGTCAATATTAAATTTTAAAAAAATGAATAAATATGCATGGAATGACATCACCCTCAATCAAATAACTTGAAAAATGCAATAATTTCTTTAATAAATGAGAACAATCTACAAATTATTGAAAAGAGTTAACAGAGTAGAATCGTAGGGAAAGAAATTGAACAAATAAAAAATATAAATGATGTTCATGTATATATAAAGATGTTTAACTTCACACACTGCAAAATATTAATAATAATAAAATGCCATTTAATGTTCTAATGATATTTTTAGCTTAGATTGCAAAAACCAGTACTTCTTAGTATGCTACATTGGTATGGATATAAAGAAACCAAAACTGTGTCGCACATTGTTGGCACTGTAATTAATATAAAATTTAAGGAAGGAGAATGTCATTCAAAATTAGAAACAAGTTTTTTTTCCACTCTAAAATTGTGCTTCTGATAATTTACTATATAATTTTAAGCAAATGTGTGTAATAGGGTTTATGGTAGAAATGGTAAAAGATGGAAAATTGCCCAAAAGTCCATCAGCAAAGATCGATGGCAAACAGATCAGCCCCGTCAGAGGAGCTCCAGCACAGCGCCCGGTGGCCTCCCGGCGTCCCTGCAGCACACACCGCCGGAATGTGCCGGCACAGCTGATCCGTGTGCCAGAGGAGGGAAACGGTGAGGAGCCACCCTGAGGCCCGGCCTGCTGTGCTCTGTACCCCAGAGAATGCCCCGGGTCCGTTTCCTGTCACCTCCCCGGCCCTGCCGTGAAAGGAGGCCTTCACCTTATCCTCTGAGAACAGAGCTGCCTCGGAGGATGTTCTTTACGTGCAGTCTGCATTTAGATCCTCAGAAATGAAAATTGCGCAGTTCATACTGCTCTTCTGGCCCATTTTGTTTACGAGTCATGCTTTTGGGTCGGCGGGACAGGGACCACAGGCAGCAGCACTGTTCAGCTGTTGTTTTCTTTACTGTCTGGTTGAGCACAAAACTGCCTGCATTGAACAACTCCTCTATCTCTGTCAGCCCATTAGACCAAGCCTGAAGTTTTGAACTCACCTTGTGTGGGAATGCTTGACAAACATACATAAAAGTGTACCGAAGTTTTAAAAACAATGAGAAAAACCCCTGTGCCCTTGTACAGAACCATCTGCAATAAATACTGCTTAAAAAGAGAGAAATCATTATGCAGTGCAGTGTAAATGGTATGTGTTTTTAAAATAACAGGAGAATACACGAATTCTGAGGCACGCATATCCACAGGCCATTTTGGAAGACCCTAATGTGACTGATGAGACAGAGGGTGGATAGCAAGCGGAAGCTCTGCTTCTCACTGTATGTTCTCCCTGAACTTCCTAAATTTTGTAAAACATGCAAAAAAGTATTTTAGAAATAATGCATGATTTACAATACAGATCTTAGATATCTGCTTCTAAAATTGTATGCCCTGATTTTTTTTCAGTTTGTTTTCAAAGAAACTTGAAAGTGCTTTATGATTAAATTTACTTCGACTCTTTTGTATCTCATCATCTGCATTTCCACCATAGAATTTAAGCCCATCATAAAGCAGGAAATTTTCTTTTTCCCAGAAAAATTTTCTCTACTTCCATAGAATTCTGTCTGGTACAGAAAATGCACTTGGAAAATATGTGTTAATTCATTGAATGAATTCTCTTTATGTGAAGTACAATCACGCGATCCAAGACCGTCTTTCCTTCCCGTAAGAAGTTACCAGTGGTTCTCCACGATCTGAGGTCAGACTCCTGTATCCCTCACTATTGCTTCACACATCTGGAGGACACTTCTCTTATGACACAGGCATGATTAAAAGACCATCTGGACTTCCTAAAAATTATTTATTTGCTGATCAAAATAATTACAGATCACTAGGGAAACTATTTAAAAGACCATGTGATAGTATAATTGTCAATGGTCCTTTTTTTATCTTGGAAACTCAGTTGCAAGGGTACACAGACAAGAGTAAGGTAAAGAAAATAAAATAAAGAGAAAACAAGTAGATCCAAAAGGGAGACAAAAAAAAATTACTGTCATGTGTAGCATTTGGGATTCTTGTGTAGCCCCTAAACCAGCTCTGTAGAGGAGGTTATGAACTCTTCTATCAAAAATTAAGACACAACACACAGCAAAATTAAAAGAGACCCAATCTCTATTCCATATAGCTACCTAGTGACAGGAATAGGGTGTGAACGCACACCCAGGGCCCTTGGCCAGACCTCTTGCAGGTGACCAAGCTTCCTGTCTCTCTGGTGGGAAGAATCGGTCTTGGGGATACAACAGCAGATTTAGGTGTCAGTTTTCAGCTCTGCCTGTACAGATGACCTGAAAATATCTCAGGTAGTTCCTTATTTCTGTCTAATCTTCAATTTGAGATTGTTATGATTTGTTTGACCGACTGATTTTATATCTCCCAAAGTTTTATAATTCTGAAATAAGGTATAAATATTGCTCTTAATATATATTAAAAGTAAACCAATCATATCCAATGTTGTGGAGGTTATCTTGCAATGCCCCTACTATACCAAAAAGAAATTATTGTTTTTATTAACATAAGCTAAAGGAGTAAGTGAGAGTGTAACTTCTAGTTGTATATGTTGCTACTAAGGGGTGGAAAGTATGGTATAATAAGCCCCACTTTTCTTGGAAGTGGTCAATAAGACATTTGGTCTAAATTACTGTAATCATCTGTAAAATAATGTAAAGTTAGCCGGAATCCACCTGTATGCTCATTTAGCCTGTGACAGAAGCAAAAATGGAGAGCAACATGCCGTAAATCTAAATACTTAAGGAATTGCAACTCAGGCTAATGAGCCATTGCCTGAAATAGGTTCTACTTTCCTAGCTTGACAAATACACCCTCCCATTCACACCCCACAGGCCAAACTCTGCTCATGCTAGGAACAACTGTCCCTCAGCCATCCCTCAGACAGACAGGGAGGGAAGAGAAGAGTCTAAATCCTCAAGCAAAATCTTGGGATGCTGTGGGGAAGGTCTTCACCTGGAAGTGGGTAGTGGCTTTGTGATGAGGTCTACAGGGCCTGCAAGCACCTCTCCATCAAGAAGGCCAGGAATGAATGCCGGTTCCTTGCAGAAGTCCCTCTTGCCTGGATATATGGGGGATGTTGAAGTCTGAATTTCCACTGAACTCCTTACTTGATTATGGACATGTATATGATTGATGAATTGGCCACAGAACATTGATAAAAATATTGTAAATTCATTGAGACAAAAAAAACATATAGTATGCATTAAAGTGTGTCAGCAACTGATGAGTCTGAAAAGATGTCCATTTAGTAAAAAGGAATCATAGGCCATGAGTTGATTTGAGTTTGACTGGAACAATAATAAAAAATGATCATCAGAATATAGACCATGGTGAAAAACCTGATAGTAAATTTAGAACATAGAGTTGGTCTATTAGAAAAATCTAAGGGGCTGATTTATGCTGTCAAGAACACACTGTTGCTCCTGATAGTTTATCTTGCTACCTTTTGTTTTCTTTTCTTCCAGGTCAGCACCAGATTCTACAAATAGCCAATTATTTGCTTTGAAAACTGAGACAATGGGGTAAACTGTGCCAGATTATCCAGGACTGACAGGGCTCCAGAACTTTAGTTTTCCCACATGGGATGTTGTTTCTGCTGTTTCCCTCATTGCTGTGATATGATGCCCTATTCCCACAATTTAAAGGAAGCAAGGTTTAATTTGGCTCACAGTTTCTGGAGATGCAGTCCATGGTCAACTGGTTGCTAGGCAGACATAGGGTGGAGAGGTGTGGGGAGCAAAGCTGCTTAGTTCATGGTGGCCGGGTAGCAGAATAAAAGAACGAGGCTGAAGGGGCAGAGGTCAGATACCAGGTATGGATCCATAACTAGCACACATACATTCAGAATGTGCTTTACCAGTTCCCTAGTGTCTGGCACAATGAAGTTTAACCCTCACACTCACTTTTAATACAACCAGGGAAAGTTTGTCACTTTAGTGTGGCATCTGTTTCACTGATTGTTCAACTGAACCATAAATTGAAAAGTCTAAAAGTAGTGGGTAGGATTCAGACTCTGATCTAGCTAGATGGAGTTCTAGCTTCCATACTTTGTGGGAGATGCCCCTCAAATTAATAACACTTACCGCTTTATACTTTTACTCCCCAACAGTAGAGTATAAGTTTCAGTGTGGTGACCTTTGGCATGGTGTGCACTGCCAGGATTGCCACTAGCCTACATACTGATTTCCTTCTTTAAAAAAAAAACCATTTGATTTGATATCAGTATTTAAAAATTAAGAGATTACATTAGAAAAATGGAATATTTAATTTTTTAAGATGTATTTTTAGTAGTAAAAATTCAAAAGCCTTGGCTTGCATTGCGAAGTCCTAAGATTCCCCGCTTGGCTTGGGGAGCCCTAGGCGGTACACATGTCAAATGTGGGTAGAAAAGACAGAAGTTTGGATAATTTTCCCTGGCTCTCTCATTACAAAATGGTAAGTCCCAGCAATCTGGGAAAAATACTCACCATACTTTGGGAAATTTCAAAAATATTAGAAATTTAAAATAGGCAGAAAGTAGAAGCTTCAAACCAGGAAGACTCCAAATTGAAACAGGGTAGAGGAAATTTAGCCACTAAAAGAAGAATCAAACCCTTGCCATTGAAGGAATATTGGAGATTGCAAAAGAAACAATGGATGCCAGACCGAAGAAGAAGAATAAATCAAAGAAGAGAGCGGCAGATTCTGCTACCTCGTAACTTTACCATCAAAGCAGGCTTCCACTGGGACACATTCATTCAGCTGGTGCCTATTCATTACAGTTCCATCAGATTATTGATGGACTATGTTGTCCAAGATGAACTGTGATGAAATTTTACTATCTAATACCTGAATTTTGATCCCCAAGATCAAAGAAAGTTATGCAGTTTGCTAAGACAAAACAAACAGGAAAAGAAAGAAGCAGAGTTGTCAAAAACTTTAGTAAGGCTAAAGCAAATTTAGGAAAAAGTTGCTAGTGCTCTGATTTGGTTGAGTTTAAAAAATATTTGTTGGGCCTAGTATGTTTGAATCATACTTCTTGGAATTACATAATTACAAATAATTAAGATAGTATTTGTGTCTTCGAGAAACCTTTTTAAAGGAGATATTTCAAAAGCACATTTATTAGTTAACAGTCCACTGCTATAGCAAACAGCCAACACAATTTGTTTTATAAAGACAAGGTTTATTTTGGTTTACACTTCTTGGATCTTTGGTCTATGATCAGCTGTGGCCCTTGCTGTGGGTTTCTGGAAGCAGAACATGGCAAGTGGATGTTGCAGAGTAAGCCCACATATCTCATGACCAGAGAGTGAGAGAGAAGAGGAAAGGCTGAGAGTCCTCCATTCCCTTCACATGCACACCCTCCATGGCCAGAATAGCTCCCCAATGCTCGCTACATCAAGGTTCCAGAGCCCTCAGTGATGCCGCCCTGGAGATCAAGACTTTGACACCCTGAACTGCGGGGACAGTCAAGATCCTAACTACAGCAATGTTCCTCAAATGCTTCTCCGGCATCTACTGTGCATTGTGTACCAGTTTCCATGCTGGAAAAATGTCAAAGAAGAGAACAAAAATTTCTAGCTTGGTGGTATTTTCATTCTTGTGGAGGAGACAAACTCTAAGCAATGAAAAGCACAAGTAAATCATATAGGAATTGTAAGAATTATATAATATAATATTACTAATGCTGTGGAAAGAAGAACAAAGTCAGGACAAGGTTATGGGCCAATAAGGGCAGAGGGAGCAGGCTGTGTTTGAGGGGATGAGGACTGGCATCAACCACTTCAGAGCAGAGACCTGAAGGAAATGAGGGAGCTTGCTCTGCTGACCTCTGGAGAGGATGGGCTCAGGACTCGGGGTTCCTTTACCTATGACAGCTACACTATGACGTCAGACTTCCACCTCCCTGAACAGAAGCCAGAATAACCCTTTCGAATCCTACCTTTGCCCTCTTAATCAATGACATTTTCCTAAAGATGATTTTTATCCTTATGGGGAAAATGCTTCAGTAATTCTCCATTCTTCTCAGATCGACAGAGACCTTGTCACATGGCTTCAACTCATCTTGCTAATTTTATTATAATCTAACACTTTCTGATTGCCTGTTCTTTAAATTGCTAGTATAGATGCCATCAAACAAACTAGTTTTTGTTTCCTGGGCTTCTGGGAGTGTTCTTTACATCGCCCTCCATAGTTTATTTCATACACTTTTCTGTAACATCTGTATTTCTATATGTAAGCTTCAAATTTGTTATCCTTTAAACTCTGATTCCAGTTACTTTCTCTAGTTACTTCTAAAATTTCTAATGTGCTTGTTCAGCGTAGTTAGTCTTTCTGCGCTGTTTTAATCAAACTTTGACTTGCATCAGTCTGCTGGAGGATGGATTTGCCCAGCACTGGCCCTGCGTCTTTAGAGAAAAGAGACAATGCAGGATTGACCTTTACTTCTACCACAGGAGCTTGATTTACAGTTTATAGAAAGTGAGGCTTCAACAAATACCTAGCTAATTGGATTTGCGCCTCCAAACTGGAATTAACTTTTGCAAGGATTTCTAAAGTTGTAAAATTATAGTTGAGATAAAAGCTTTCATTAATATTGTCCAAAGATCAATGTGTGGAAGAGACAGACTTTGTTTGGAAAATTGATGACAACTGTAAGAGGCCGACCAATGACTGAGGACCAGCTGGGCTTGCAGCTGTGTCCCCCTACACTGGAGGCCATCCATCCATCACTTCCCGGGCTCTCTGAGGGGCTTCACCTTAACTGTTAACTTGATTGTCTTGGGAGACACCTAGGTGATTGGGAAAGTGCACTTCAGAGTGGGGCGGAGTTCTGGGGGTGTGGTTTCGGAAGTATCCGGTCCCCAGCCCCTTCTTCCTGGTTTCTTCCTCTGTTCTCTGTTTCCTGAAAGTCATGAGCTGCGCAGCTGTCTTCTACTGTGCCTTTTCACCATGACATTTCTGTTTCCATCTCGGAAACCATGAGCCAAAATAAACCTCTCCCTCTTTAGGTTACAGATGAGAAGTGTTTATCATGCCAGATGCTCACCAGTATGCCCTTTGTTCACAACTATTATGTTTGTCACATAATGAAATTTGCCAAAGACTGAAGGAAAGGCAAAGACACGGCATCAGCATACTCAGGATGAAATCAGTGAAGGACGTTTAAAGTGATTTTAAAGAGCAGGAATTGGAGCCAAAGATACACTAATTAATCATGAGAAAATCATAGAAGTAAAAAAAAATCTATCTTCAAAAATAAAAATGTAGAAGATAAAGACCATTGTAAAATTATCACTATGGTCCCTAATTAAAAACATTTACACATAGTAACTACATGTATCTATCACATAGTGTTAATAAATTCAAAGATCTTTAATTGTCCATTTATTTTTATTGATACTGGTTAATGCCAGTAGCTATCAGGTTTCTAAGAATCAGTTGTGCAGTGCAGAGCCACTGGGGCCAGGCTAAGGAAGCTGCTTTCTTTTTAATTGTTGTTAGTACTCCTCTGCAGTTCCTAATGGTCACATCACTTGTAAGGAGGTGATTTTTACATAGCTAGTTGTGCAACCAAATGAAGGAACTAACCCAGAATTGAGGAGAGAACCCATAGTTGGGAAGTTGGGAGAGTCAATCAGAGTCCAGCTGAACTAAAAAGGAGAACAGCTTGCAAATGATCAGTACTCAATCTTAGCAAATAGTCACTGCCATGATTTGACCAACTTACGTTCTGCACTGCAGTGTCTCTTCTGCGTGGCTTGATGGAGAGAAATACAATTTAAGCAACATTTTAATGTTTAATCACCAAAGTTTTTAAAAATAAAAATATTTCAAATGATATGAGGGAAATAATTGTAATACACAATAGTTGTGTGCCAAGCATAACTTGTAAACATCTATAAAATATTTTTAAAAATGACTATTATATAGGAAATAAAAACATCAATATGTGAAACAAATATTCTAGTCCTTTTTATATGACAGTTAACTAAATCTATAATTCTATATATATAAAATTTCAAATTCTCTACTTGAAAAATCTTTAAGTCAGGTGTGAAATTTACACTCATATGCAAATGTGCATCAATGCAATCTTGGTTAGTCCTTTACTGAATTCCACATGCTCATCAGCCACTCCTTCCCCTGATGGCAGAAAAATCCTCCTCTCCCAATGCACAGGGAGGGGAGGATAAATAATCCCTATTTAATAATACATGTTTTTTGTATAAATATTGGTTTATACTAAGATCTTTCCCTTCTCCTTCTTTGCTTTTCCCTGGGAAGATCACAAACTGTAATGTCCTGCATAAGCAAAGGCATATTATCTACTGGTTCCACTGGGCATGTTACCCACTAGTCCCACATGGTTTGGTGTCGTGAGAATCCTGTGTCAGCTTCTGCCGTGGGAATCTGTGCCTGCTGTGGCCTGAGTCTGTGAGGTGTCGTCAGTGGACTCTCCCAGAGCTCCGGGTCCAGTTCCTTGCCCTCCATGCCTGTCCGCAGTGTCTCAGCACAGCCTTGTGCCTTTCCTGCTCTCGAGGGCCTGTGAATCAGCAGCAGCTCACCTATCAATATGTTGGCATGGCCAGGTCATCATTAAACAGCCCACCTATGAGTTCCCTCAGCCATTAATAATTTGTCTGCCCTCCGGCTGTTGAGATCTGGGGCTTTGTTAAATCCCTGGCAATTCTGATAGGATTGTGCTGGGCAGAGCTATTAGCATCAGGAGCAAAGAACCTTCTTTGGTTTCTAAGATCTGCATGACACCCTCTAGCCACATCTTCCCTAACACACCTCTGGTGTTAATCCACCAGAGAGGACCAGAAAGCAAAGCCCAACATGAACTACAGTGTCCATCTCTGCTTCTGTCCCCATCAAATTTTCCCCACATTCTCCACTCAGCCTAGAAGGAGAGATTGCACCCCTCAATAGAAAATTATAATTTTGATATATCTAGTATGCTACATAGTGTTTGGCTTTTGAGGAAAGGTCTCTAACCTGGATCCTTCAGGCACTATGCTTGGCTATTTTAATGACAGCACTTTTTCATTCTTCTCATTCCTTCAAATGTTTTTCTGCAGCCAGTATTTTCCCAAGTTACAACTGAGTGAAGTAAAGCATAAAAAATATATTTAGAAATTTTAAAAGATGGCCAAAGTTAAACTGAAAACAATAAACTTGTCATTAACTACTTAAAATTATAGAAGTAAGGATATAAAAATAAAAATATCCTATTATACTTTGACATTGCTAATTCGGTTTATGCAGAAATTCGCAAATTAAAGAATAAAACTTTCGAAAATATAAATGACTCACATCAACAGTATTTGAACACTGGAATAAATCAACAAAGAAAAAGGAATTTATCCTTAATTTTTTAAAAATATTCACCAGAATATTTTCTTAAACTTAGGAACCGTTGTTATAGTGCAGATAAAATTTCGTTACTTGTTCTAACAGCCAAATCTAGACTTGGTACAAAGGCTTCACAGGAGAAAACTAAGCTCAAGCTCATCTGCTACTTCTGATATGGACAGAGCTATTTCCAGATAAATGTAAGAGGATCTAAGGTAGCGGATGATTAAAGAGGATCTACTAACTTATAATCTAATAATATAATTTAACTCAGCAGTTGATTACACAAAATCTTTTATCCCATCCAATGAATTTTTTTAAAAAGTCAATGGATAAAACTCAGTAAAACTTGTTTTACTTTAATTTCTTACTTTTCTTCTGTTTAAAAAAAAAACCTCAGGGTTTACTCCAATTTCAAATAAGCAAACAATAAATAAATAGCATGTAAAATAAGAGTAGAGAAATATTTCTTTAATGCAGCCTCAGAGTCAGTGTCATGAGTACTTCAAAAATAAGAAAATTTTTGGTTTTTGTGCGTTTACAAGATTCTATGCCATTAGTGTTTTTTAAAATACCCCTTAAAAAGTTTTGGCTGGTCTTAGATTTTGACCAGGAGAATAAAATAAGAGAAAAATATATAAAAAATTGATTTAAAAAATAAAGTATTTTACATGTTTAATATGAGCAACCTTTCACAAATTCAAATTAAAATATTTGTGTTTTATTATAAAAGCATATGTACCTATCTGGTAAGAGAAAATAAGACACAGTCAATAGAATGGGTATATTTTTTCATGATGAAATATTTTGGAATGAACAATTCATACATGATAGAATTCTTCAAAGAATAAAATTTAGAGGAATTAATTGAATAGGTAAACTAACATAAGAAATAATATCTTTAAGTGAAAGCCTTCTCGGAAATATTTACAGAATAGAGTTCTTAGTGAGGAAGATGACTTATTTAGGAAAACTTGTATTCTTTTGCAAATAAATGTCTTAGTGTAGATAACTACTCTTCAACCATGATTGTAACAAACTGTTATAAATAAAATCACCTAAAATTATGTTTTAAAATAAAACAGACTAAAATATCAAAATGGTTATATTAAAATTGTAAAGCAGTGGTAAATAAAAGTTAGCAACAGGATTAATAACTCTTACCACTTTTTGCTATTCTGTAAGAAAGACTTTTAAATAATGTGAAATTATGATTTAAAAAGTCTAGAGGTTGTCTTTAGTGTATATCACTAACTTTCATATAAGGAGAAGAATTTGCGAGTGCAAGAACACCTCCCCCCATAGCATTGTTTGTGCCTTTGTGTGTGCAAGTGTGCCCGCATGTTGAGTGAGTGGCCGTGGTGGGGGCAGGGGTCTGGACCTCCGGGTAGTGTCAGTACTAGATGCAGGTACCTGGATGTAGTATAGGTGCAAAGTGCTGGTGGTGGTTGAAAGCAGACAAAGAAATGGTTGCACCTTTAATGGTAGTGGGATAAATGGTCTTATAAAAATCTCTTGCTTTTCTGGTATACTAAAATTTATTCATTAACATATTTTTTGAATAATATAGCCATAAAAAGTAGTTTCTGTTAATACTGCAATTGAAAATAGTAAAGGAAACTAACGTTCCAAAATCTTTCCACACAGGCAACATGAATAAATATTTTAGTGTGTTTCTTCCCAGCCTATATTACACACACAACTTTTTAATGCTGACACCATACTTCACAACCAATTATAACCCTTGCACTTTTCATTAGATGTTGTATTCGTTTATTTTATCACATTTGTTCAATAAGTGTTATTACTGACACCAAGTAGGATTCCTCGTATTGATTTTTATTTGCTTCACAAAACTGCATGGGATACATGCATGATTTCCTATTTTTCATCTTTATAGATACCAGTTTGAGAACCACCTCCTGTAGAAGGCTTTTTGTATAAAATGCAAGCTTTCAACCTAGGTCTTTCTGTAACCCAGAAGATGTATGTTTTGTTTGTCCCTTAGCTTTGGTTTGGCTGTATAATCTAAAATGCTTATGTAAGAGATGAATATAAAGATCTTCATTATCTTTTTCTTTTTTTCCTCTTTCTGTAAAATATTGTTTTATTTAGTATTAAAAAGGTTCAGAAAAGAAATGAAAATGGTTTTGTATAATAAGCCCTTAAGAAGCAAGCAATTACAGTTATTTTTACATGGCATAATCAGTATCCTTTTAAATGTGTAATCAAGTGGCATCTGTAATTATTTGAACCACTTGGCTCTTGCCTACAATCGAATCTACTGAAATGCACTTGTTTCTTCTCCTCTCCTACTCTTTCAGTGCTTATCACTAAGAGTTGATTTTTTTTTCCCCCACCATAAAGCTTAGTTTTGGAGGAATTCCAGTACCAGGCAAACCTGGGACCTTTTTAAAGAAAAACTTCCACGGCTGTATCGAAAACCTTTACTACAACGGCGTGAACATAATTGACCTGGCTAAAAGACGGAAGCACCAGATCTACACAGTGGTAAGTCCGCCCAGGGTCAGACCTGCCTGCCTTTCCTCTGGGGGAAGCCTCGCTGTCCCCGCCCGCCTCTGCCTCGCTCCAGCGTGTTTATCACGTGCTCTCGTCCTGCCCCAAAGCACATCAGGGTCACGGGGGTGCTGAGTCGGTGTGACTGTGCTACTGGTGAAACAAACACATCAGAGACACAAGAGTCCATCTTCCTGGCAGTAGCCTATTTTCCAGCTGTGGCGGGTATTTGCACCTTGTGTGGGGTAGCCTGGGTTTTGTTGTCTTTAGAAAATGCAACAGGAGCAGCACAGGTCCTGTTAGAATCTCTGGCTTGGGAGTTACATGTTTGCCTGGGTGTTGTTGGCCTTAGCACGGGGCGTGTTAAATGCATGAGGCTACACTTCAGGGTTTTAGAAAGTTCCTTTATCTCATTTATGATCCTGGCCAATTAGGTTGTAATTAGTTAAAATGTATCTTCCCTAATACAGCATGAGTTTTCATAGTCATTGCCAGGTCTTATTTGTTTTCGTGTTTTGGTTTTGCGTGTTTGTTTATTTATCCCCGTATCCTCGATGCCTTGGCACGGTAGGAGCCAAACAAGGTGCTGATGCTTCAGTTGTACTTAGGGAGAAACATTCTCCCGCCGGGTCTTTCAGTATTTGCTGCGTAAACTTCGCTTCTCTGGAGTGCTGCTCTTTGTTCCTAGTTGGTTTAGCTATTATTACAATGGTAGTCTCTCTGATAATTTTCTTTGCTCTGAAATCTGTTAATAATGTAGCCGTGAATGTTTTTTTTCTTTTTCTTTCTTTTTTTTTTTTTTTTTTTTTTTTTTTTTTTTTTTTTTTTTTTTTTTTTTTTTTTTTTTTTTTACAACTAATGCTTGTATAGCTTGGCCTTCCCTATGCATTTTCTTTTATGTGTTTCTTAAATTATTTTTAGAATTTTATTTTGATTTCTAATACTAGAATATATACTTGCATATAGATTTTGTTACTGGTTCCTTCATATCATGTAATAACCTTTCATAACTTGCTTGTTTCATCATTTGAGTGAAATATTTCAGTCTTATCTCTTTTAGCCAGGTGTGGTAATGCGTGCCTCTAACCCCAGCATTTGAGAGGCTGAAGCAGGAGGATCTTCTCAAGTTTGAGGCCTTGAACTCCATAGTGAGACCCTGTCTCAAACACCCCCCAAAACTAACTTACCTCTTTTAAAATTCATGTACATTTTTATTTTCATGATTTTCATAATATTATTTCTTCTGTATATATTTAGAAGTATATCAGACACTTTTATTTTTGCTTCAACTATCAAACACAATTTGAAAAGCTCAAGAGGAAATTTTATTGTAGGTATTTTTTTCAGTAAGTAAAAATTGTGCATTTATTCCTTCCTAATTTTCTTCTCTTATCATTTTCTAAATAATTTTCTTTCATCACTCTTTTTAAGGTACCTAGGAAGATGAAAAATTCTCTTATTTGTTCTTGAAACATATTTCCTCTAAATATAAGGTTACGCATTCACAGTTCTTTTTTTACAGCACTTGAAAATGTTGAACCATTTCTCTTTGACCTCAGTGAGAAATCCATTCTCTCATTCCGATTGCTTTTCTGCTAGAGGTAATGTGTCATTTTTCTCTTGATGATTTCAAGATACTTTTTGTCTTCAGTTTGAGAAGTTTGCTCTTTGTCATGGTATGAATTTCTTTGAATTCAACCTATTAAGTTTTGTTCCATTTATTGAAAGTGTGGGTTTATGTCTTTCACAGAATTTGTGGAGTACTTTCCTATTGCTTGTGTGAATACTTTTTAAAAAAATGATTTATTTATTTTTTGGTATCAGGAATGGAACTCAGGACCTCACGCTTGTCAGCTATATCCCTGGCTTGTGTGAGTACTTTTATAGCTCTGCCTCTTTCTCATCTTTTCCTGAATTCCCTCAATAAGAATAATGAACCTTCTGTTATAATCTTGAAAGTTGTATTTTACCCACTGTTCAACTGAAATAATTTCTTATTACATAATCGATATTGCTTTTTTTTGTTCCTCTCATGCTGCTATTGCATCCATTTGTTCCTTTTTGTCTGATGTTGTATTTCATGTTTCTAAACCTTTCATTCATGTCTTCTTTATATCTTCTCTTTCCTTGCTAGGAAATTCTCCTTGTTACTGGTGCTTTCTAACTTCTTAGTTGGCCTTTGGGAGCTTTTTATTATCCTAAGTATTTATAATTGTTTGTTAGATAATTCTAACATCTATCTGTGTTGGCATTTGTTCATTGTCTTTTTTCCATTCAATCAGAGGTCATTTCATGTCTTGGTGTAGCAATAGGTTTTTTAAAAAGAAACCTTGGACATATTGGATCCTATGTTATGATGAATCTTGTTTAAACCTGCGTTAGCTGTTTGTTCTGACACTGTCCAAGTGAGGGATAAAGAGATTCTAAACTGATTGTGAACTGGAACAGAAGCTTGGTCCCTTGCTCAGCATTCCCTCATATCGAAGAGTGGAAAAGCTACTCGTTATGTGAGAGATCTGGGTTTTTACTGCTCCATCTCCATCTGCGATGGATAGGAAAACCTCCTTAGTGTGCCCCGCGTGACCGGTGGGGACATTAGGGTGCTTGGGGCTTTGTTGTTGGTATCGCAGGATGGAGGTGACCGCCCTGCACTGAGCTGTCTCCAGCACCGTCCCTGCAGGGAGGGCTCAGTCACGGTGCAAGCTCAAGACCCCCATGTGCTGACCCCTGGTGCCCCAAGGAGAAGCTTAGAATTCTTTGACAGTGATTAAGTCCTAGGTTCCTGACATTAATCTTTCAGATCCAAGACATTCCCAGATTTGTCTTTTCTGACAGCACCCTGGGAGCGGAGGCATTTTGTGTCAGTACAGCTAGTTAGAGGTGGGCCTTGGCTCTTCCTATGACCCTTGGTATGGGTAGATCAGTCGCTCTTCTAATATATTGTGTCTCATTGTGCTGCCACTTTCTTCATCCTTTGTTTAGAGAGATCAGGCTTCCAGTGTTTTGTTTGTTTGTTTGTTTGTTTGTTTTTATTTTTTATTTTTTTTTTCTGTACTAGTTGAGCTCCCAGGGTTGTCAGCCATTCAGCAGCATTATGAGAACACAGGAGGAAAAGCAGTAAATGTGGGGAGCTACCCACTATGCTTCTGGTCTTCTAGCCACCATTTGCAGCCCTTTTAGGTATCTCTTTTTTTAATTAATTAATTTTTTAAAATTTTAAAACAAAAGAAAACAAAAACATTGATATAGACTTTCAAAACAAAATAATGGGAGGTTAACAAGGGTTAATATATTGCATGTTGTTATCTTCAAAGTAGTTGCTCAGATTACAAGATATAGGCATGAAAAATGATCAAACAATGAAAGCACAAACATTCTTTTTGATGAACTGAGATTAGTGGTATAGTTTTCTATCTTTTCCCTTCTTTTTTCCTTTCCTCTATCCTAGTTTTTTTTTTTTCCTTTTGAGAAGTTTCTTTCTTTTTCACTTTCACAATATGTGTTTTACATTTGGTATTTTATTTACTCTTTGAGTTTTTTATACTAAGGAGACATGATAATACAGTATTTACACATGTGAGTCTGATTTGTTTCACTTATGAGTATGATCTCGAGTTGTGTCCATTTATCTATAAAAGCCTCGTTTATCCTTCTTAATAACTGTGTAGTACTCCATTGCATAAAAATAATCACATTCTTTTTGTCCATTCTTCAGTTGATGGGCATTTGGGTCATTTACAAATTTAGCTATTACAAATATCCCTGCTATAAACTTGGGTGCACATATATCGTTATGGTATGATGTTTCCAATTCTTCTGGGAAGATATTCAGGAAGGGAATAACTGGATAGAATAGAACTTCCAATCCTAGTTTTTTGTGAAATCTCCACACTGATTTCCACAGTGGTTGTACCAGTCTACAGTCCCACCAACAGTGGAGAAGGGTTCCTTTTTCCCCACAGCCCTGCCAGCATTTGTTGTTGGTTAATTTCTCGATGGCAGCCATTCTATCTGGAGTGAGGTGGAATCTCAGTGTTGTTTTAATTTGTCTCTCGAATGGCCAGTGATGTTGAACATTTTTTTTCATATATTTATTTGCCATTTGTATTTCTTCACCTGACAAGTGTGTGTATTCACCTCAGATGTCTGTTTTTGGATTGGGTCTCTGAATTTGGTGGGCCCTGATTTTTTTTCAGTTCTTTGTATGTTCTAAATGAAAGTCCCTTTTAGGTATCTCTTGTACATAATTTCCAGCATGGTTGGGCAAACTGGAATTTAAATGATCCTGTAATTATATTTCCCTGGAGAAGTAAAACCTATAATGAATATTTTATATTTTGGGACCCCATATTAATATATCTTAAATTAATTATGTATTTTATATACATTTTGTGTTATATACTGTTTATATTTATTGGAGGGAGCTTGTGCATATACGTACCATACCTCAATTCTTTTTTTCTGTACCTTTCCCTTCTCATCTCTCCCTACTCCTTCTACTCTAATCTCCTTTCCATTTTAAAAAAATTCTATTTCCTTTATGTGTTTTTGAAAATGACCACTGAATGACAGTGGAATGGGTATGAGAAGGGGTAGTTTGAGAAAAATGCTTGAGTCAGCTATGGTGGCATATGCCTATAGTCTCAGTACTCTGGGAGGCTGAGACAGGAGGATCACAAGTTTAAGTCTCAACTAGAATAAATTAAGGAGACTCTGTCTCAAAAATTAAAAATACGAAGGGCTCAGGAAGATCCTATGTTAAATCCTCAGTACCATAAAAAAGAAAAATATCATACCTGGATTTAAGGTTGTCAACAGTTTAGCAAATCTGTATCCAATATGTGGCTAATTTAATTTGGAAGAGTTAGGCTGGTGCTGAGAACAGCTTTGTGCCCTGACTGCTTCTGTGAGTCCAAGGACAGCACTTGCCCATCCCTGGCTCACATGCAAGACACGACGATCTCCCACTTGCCTCTAGCTTAGGTTTTTATCTCCTGATTAACCTAAATCTTCCCTTGTTACTGGGAGTTTTCTTAAGACTAGGCAAGAAGATTTGAGGTATAGAAAAATACGCTTGCTCCTGTCCCTTCCATAGTATTATTTCCAAGAAATATTTCATAATATACCAGTTCCTCGGGCACATCATGCTAAGACAGGGACAGAACGTCGAGATCGTATCGAGCCCGAGGTTTAGCTTAGTTAAATGTCACGCGGCGCCACGGATCACTGTGCAAAGCGTGTGCAGAGGAAGCGGGAACACTAAGCTTGGGGAAACATCGCTCACCTTCATTGTTCATAAACTGACGCTTAAAAGTGTGGGAGCCTGAGGCTTGCAGGTGAGCAAGGAAGATCCTTTGGCAACATTCATAAAGGAGATCTCCATATTTATGAGGTTAGAACGTATCTGCAGTGATGAGATGTATTAAACACAGTCACCGGATAACTGAACAAGAAAGAGAAGGTAAGAATGTGCGAGGAAAGAAAACATGAGCTCTTGAATGTTGGCAGCCTCCCTGTGCTTCTTTTCTCAGAGGATCATTAATCAACACATCCATTAATTTGTGTTGATTTTTAAGCTCTTTTAGCACTTTTGAAGTTGTCTAAAACTTTGTTCGTGTCCTTTATTCCTTGGAGTTTAATTGTCAGTATCATTAATATGAGGCTCAGAGAACCCATTTAGCCTTGATGCATTTGGAGGAAAAACAAAATCCCAAGAAAACTGTTGTACAAAGCAAGTAGACACCATGAGTTTTCACCTTCATAATATAAAGAAAAAATACATTATTTTTCTTCCAAATTGTTAACTTGGTGAATATGCATATCATGCACATACACATTTATGTACCGGGTCTCTGCTTCTTTGGAATTCTTTCTGGGAAGGAACGATTTCCACTGTTAAAAAATGAAGTACAAACCCTCGCATTCCTATCCTCTTGCTTAAAGTCTCCCCCCAGAGGACCTGATCTGCTACAAAATCGGCTTTGCTCCAAGTCTTTAAGTCACTGGTGCTAGGGAAGGCTTTTGAAAAAATGTTATTTTCATCCTTTTCTACTGTCCACAGCTCCTTTGCAGTGAGAGAGTCCTGGGCAATTCAGAGTTTATCAGGACATTCAAGAAATCAGGAAATTCGGCAGCAAGTGCCTGGCAATGTGCATAAATCACAAAATGCAGTTCAAGGCTCACAGAAGCTGCACCCCTGCTCCCACAGCACCGCTCTCCAGTGGCCGCATGCAGGCAGCACCGCCTGTGGAATCTGTCGTCCTTTCCGGGTGGGACCAGCCCACTCCCTGGAGAGTGACCAGCTGCTCCACGGGGATAACCCCGGATAGTCTTTACAGCTGGATCCAACTATGGAAAAATTGTCCACATCCCCAAATGCAGCAAAACTAGCAGTTTAAAGCAGATCCAAAAAAACTGCCTCACTATTCTTCTTCATATCGCCCATCCGGTGATAATCCAATACCATATAGCGAATAATAAGAAAATAAATGGCCCACTGAAGTGTATGCATAGCACCTGTGATGTGAATTATTACATACATAAGCAATATATCATCACGATAGTTTCCTGAACATGATTAATTTCATAATTTGCATCACACAAGAAATGATGCTTTCTTTGGAGTTTTCCTTTCTGAGCGTTGCATCCTCTCTGCAGGAGGCAAGGACAGTAATATGATTGTGGGAGACTTGGCTGAAGTGTCACTCCACTGTAAGTCTTCAAACGATTTTCTTTTTAATTAAAAGAAGAATGAGCTTGTATCATTGCTCCTGTTACTTTACTTTGTCATCGGTAGGCAGGGAGAAGAAAGAAAATAGCTAATAGTGAGACTGTAGTTATGGAATTTGCTTTGGAACTAATTGAGCATGTCAGTTAAATTCTGTATTGAAATCAGGGAATTGGATAGGCAACAGTCAACGCACATATAATGATAGTAACCAGCCCAAGACAAAAATTGCAGTATAGTCCAGAGTACCTTTCCAGCTGTTATACAGGGAAACCTAATGGTCTCCGCTGAGTGGCCCTGGCAGCAGTAGTATTACATAATTGTAGAAAGTTTGAATGCTTAGTTTTCTAATCCCCACTACACCATTCATTTAGCTACGGGACCTTGGGCAAGTTACCAGATATCCATACCCTCATGTGTAAAATGGGACTGTTACAGTACCTACTTCAAGGAACTAATAGAGAGATTGAGGTGGCGCACGCCTTTAATCCCAGCACTCGTGAGGCTGAGATAGGTGGGGTGTTGTAACTTTGAGGCCGGCTTGGGCTACAATGCGAGTGCAAGGCTGGCCTGGGCTATATAGTGCCACCCTGCCTCAAAAAAACTAGGGCTGGGAGTTTGGCTCATTGGCTTAAGCGCCTGTCTGGCAGGTGCGAGGATGTGAGTTCAATCCCCGGTGCCGCCAAAAAAAAAAAAAAAAAAAAAAAAGTAGATTGAATGTAGCACAACACAGTAAACACCTAGTAAGCTGGAACTATAAGTAAGTCAAACATCCACCATGGCAATTCAGCTGAAGTTGGCATTATTTATTTGCCATTGTACGCAGACAATTAATGAAGTCATATACAGCTTCCAGGTAATAAAAGTAGATTGGAAGTAGCTCACTCTTTCCTGAATCTAAATTGTAGTGTACTCCTAAACTATATAAATCATAAAGTGAATATGGACTAAATATATTACAAGGTTATCCATCTCATTCATGTGAGGAGGTTAAATGACAGCTCCAAACTAGATTTGATTAAATGATGGGCTCCTCTAAAATGCGGTATTTAAAAAGGGATGTTGCCCAGTGAATTCTGGTCTAAGAGGCACACAGATAACTAATACCGGTGGAGTTTTGCAAGTTTGTCTTTTTTGTGATTGTCTTTTGCACTCAACTGCCATGCAATTCATTGGAATGTAGTTATTTAGTTATTTATTTCTGGCAAATCTACAGCTAAGAGAACACTCTCACTAACATACATGTATATATACAGTTGAGAGCCCACACATGTTCACATCTGTGCACACACTCACACACACACGCACAAGCACAGCTAGTGACACCAACCTGTGTCTTACCTTCCTGTGACCCACAAGCTCATGACAATTGCTCTGAGAATGCTCCCTTCTGTCTAGTGAAGCCTGTAATCTCTTCGGCTTGTCCCCAGGATCACGTTTCACCTCTGTGGGGCTGCCCTGGGATAAATGACACCTTCCCTTGATGGGAGGCATCACTGGGAAAAAGCAGCTACCTATGTCTGTGTGGTCCGCTTTCCACTGCCATTTGACCGGGCTGGCATTCATCCACCTGCGTCTGTGTTCCGTGCTCTGCATATCCCGGAAAAATATTTCTGAATTACTAACTTCCTGATCTGGCACTTCCTTCCTTTCTTTGGGAAAATTGAGATGAAAAACTTCAAGGTTATAAGAAGACTAATGTAGCTTATAGTTAAAAAAAATAGCAGTGAAATGGTCATAATGTTAATTTATTTGAGCAGCTGTAACAAAATACCATAAACCAGGTGGCTCATAACAACAGCGATTTATTTCTTACAGTTCTGGAGGATGAAAAATTGGAGATCAGTGCAGCGGAATTGTAGGGCTCTAGGATGGCGCCGTGGCAGGATTAAGGCTTCTGGCTGCGTCCTCACACTGTTGGCGGGCGAACCACCTCCTTTGAACCTTTGTTTTGTTTGTTTGTTTGTTTGTTTGTTTTGTTTTTTAGCCTATGTTTTTATGATAGTAAGCCAGGGTGTCAGGGTCCAGCCACGTCCTAAAAGGCCTCACCTCTTAATGCCATCACATTAGGAATTAGATTTCAACACATGCATTTGAGAGATACACCAATATTTAGGCCACAGTAGTCATTCTGTCGAAAAATTGTTCTACCTTAAATTAATGTTAGAATTTTTGTTTCTAAAGTGATCAGTTGAATTCACTCATCTGAGTAAATCATCATTTGAGGACATTTAAAAACTTATTTTAAACATATTTCTATATGTTACTTAATAAAAATGTGAAATATACAGAATAAAGCACTGATCAGCCAGAAAAGGAGTCACTTTTATCCATGTGAATTCTACTTTCACCTTAAATGTGCACATTATAGAGGACAGACTATAATTTATTAATAATTTTATATCTTGATTTTAAGGATAGTGTTTTCCTTAAGATGTTTTCAATGTCTAAATTTCTATTGTTTTTAGTTATTTATAAATATTATTAAAAATAAATATTACTTAAAATTAAATAAACTATTATTCATTTATGAGTCTACTATATTAAAATTTGAATTGTTTGGATTTTTGTTGTCAAAAAATAGAGATGACAATTTTTATACAAAAGGATTTTCTGGAATTTGGATTATGGATTAATAGGTGTTTAATTCACCCCTATTGTGTAGAGTGGCCCAAGTCCCAGACTCACCCCCAGTTTAGAAAAGGGCTTTCTTATTCCTCCAGTTTAATCTGATACTTTCTAATCACTTCAATATTCAAGTAACTTTGAAGAGTGGACATTAATGGAAGTTGAAATCAGCTCAGATGCTTTCTCTCTGTGTAAAATTTCCAATTAATAAGCTGAGTGGTCTTGTTTTGCTCTTTTCTACCCAATAATAACAGCCCTAACTCATTCCTTTGGAGCCAGGGAGCTGCGTTTTTAGACACATTGCCTCAGCCCCGCATTCTAATGACAGATGGGCAGTGAGTTCGAGGGCAACTGGTGTGGCCAGGGTCACGTCCATCCCTCTGCCCTGACACGTGTGTGTGAGACAAGCAGTGGGCACACATCACTATCCACATTTTATACAGAAACATGCTTTATGGTCAGGGCTACAGGGTGTAACAACATACAGCATCTGTGTCATTCAATTGTCTTCTCTTCTGGAAAGCTCTACACCATAAGCTTTTATTCATTTTTATTATACAACTGTTTTTTTTTCTTTGACTTTCACATCAAGAGAAAAAGTCTTCCAGTGCACACACATATGCATTACACACTCGCATACACACACACACACACACGTGCGCATGCACACAAGGCTGGGTTGATCAGAGAACAGCACTGCGCACAGGCTCAGTCAGATGGTAAAGATCAAGGAGGCATTTCAGAAAGAGGGCTGTGTCCTTTGCTAATTTCCATGGAAATAGCTCCTGGCTATTTTGTGCACTGTAAGGGCCTTGGGGCAGAATCGCTACCCTTGGCTAGAGAAAACAGTGCAGCAAAAGATGCGTGTCTAGCCCGCTTGGCCCACAGTTCTGGGCACCTCTCTTCTCCGGCATGTGGTCCCCAGGCTCTCCTGGCTGACAGAGGTGACTGAGCTTCCGGCACAGGGATTGAGTGCTTCTCCAGAAACTCGGCCCTCTGCTGCCAGAGTCTCCTATTCCTCCCAAGTGAGTAGAAACTTCTGTGCAGGGAGCTTGCAAAACTGTGACAATCAGCTCTTCTAATATGCACAAGTTTGTTTCCCAGTTTCTCACCCTTCCTTTGCAGCCAGGTCTATCCTAGCCTCTGTTTTTGGAAGTCCTTCCATGCGTCTCTGTCTCTTGGTCTCTGTCTCCCACCCCATCGAGCTGAGTTTTCTTCTCTTCTACCTTCTATCTGACCCCGGCCTGTGCTGGTATCCTTCTCCAAACTCACCGGTAGGATTCATATCCTAAACTCAGGTAATACTCAAAATATTTAACTGACTGTCAGAAGTGCAGTTAGGAAATGCTGGAGCCTGGTACCTCGTGCGGCTGCAGTGCAGGCGGGTCCGGAGAATGGAAGACAGGGAGGCAAATCCAGATTTCAACAAGTCACTCCGGAGGTTTGGGCCAGTGGCTCTTTAGCAACTGAGGTAATGTTTGAAAATTCTTAAAATGATAACAGTACCAGGGCGTGCTAGTGTGAACCTGATAAATATCTACCTTGTATTGTCTTCAGTGCATTGTCAGTGACTTCTGAGTGCACAGGGCTGTGAATCATAGGGCCATGATGACTCGGGAGAGGAGGGCTCATGGTCCACAGGCACTACAGAATCTCCTGCGGTCAGGGCCGGCAGACACATTGATGTGCTGTCAGCTGACCTTATCCAGGGGATTTTGGGTCCACCTTCTTCTCAGAGAACCTTTCAGAATCTAAGCTCCATTCTCTTTCTTTGCTGAGAACCTTATAGTCACACAACAACATGCAACTTAGTGCTCAAGCATTTACTGTATCCACAGCCAGTGGCCCTTGTTTTTAAAGCATGTAAAACTTTGAAGTCTACCAGGTTGAGATTTCAGAACTCAGAGCTCAGTGCTGATGTTTTGGTTGGGGCCTCTGCTTAAGCTGTCCTTCTGCTCTCCTGGCCATGATTCTGATCAACTTCATCAATATGATCTAGTAGCTAAATATATACCTTGTCTTTAAAATAATGACAATCTAAAAATAAAAAAAAACAATAGACTAATTGCCTTTGCTAAAGAAATTCTGAGATAAAGAGAAAGGCTAATAGAAATATCATGCTCACAGGTTTTGAAGTGAGGGCATGCTCTCAAGCCCACTATTTATCTCGGTTACATGTGCCGCGTGGTAGACGCTTGTAAGCAGGGTGCACGTCCACAGAACGCTGTAACCACCACACTGCACACCACACCCTTATCATGGGACACTCACTGCTCACTTCCCAAGGTGGATGGAAGATTGAGCACCCTAAGAAGATGATTAGCTTTCTAGACAGGCTTGAACATTCCTACTTCTGTGAATACGGGCACATAGACTCATCCAGCCTGCAACAATATTTTTTCATAGGCTTTCTGTAAACTGGAAAGCAAATGAATTTTTTCAGACTTCTGATTCAGTGTGATGGTGGTGAAACCCATTAAGACAATATAGGCAGTTTCTAAAGCAATGTTTTATTTCCATTAGTCATAAAACTCAATGCCTACAGATTATAGAAAATTAGGAAAACACACACAAAAAAGAAAAATCACCTAAATTCTCATCAAAGGTAGCTATTTTTTTATGCAGATGTAGATCTGTCTTCTTTTTTAAAGGATTAGTTTTAATTTCTTTATTTGTTATCAGTTCACAGTTTAATGAACATAATGTTGTTAAACATTTAGTATGCCCTAGATATTCTACCAAGTGACTTTCATATTTATCTTTTTTAAATATTTGAAATAACTCTATGAAGTAAATAACTATCTGTGATATTATTTTGCAACTGAGAAACTTGAGATTCAAAAATATTAAAGTAACTTTCTCAATATACATGATTATTAAGTAACAAAATAATGCCTCCTTCCCTGGTGCAAAATTTGTACTGAACTGATATACTTTATGGAAATTTTATATCCTGCTCAAGTCTGTTTTTCTTATTCTACCTATAATAAGAATACATTATGAAATGGTGATTAATACTTACTGAGTAAGCAAGTGTGGTTTTCCTAAGAGGAGCATGCAGTGAGTACACTACCAATCAGGGTTGCACAGTAAGTACTTCTTTAGTTTGATATGATGATAATTACACCAAGATAAACACACAGGGTCTGGTTAGCGCTAAGGAGGAAGAGCTCTCAAGTTAATGCTGGAACATCTTCTGAAGAGGAGTGTCCTCCATTCCTCATGTCTTTGAGTATCATTAAGAGATCACAGGCACGGTGTATTCTGTACATTCTATTTGAGTGCTGAAAATCTCTGTATACTCAAAAAATGCCCAATTTCAAAACTGAACTTACAGAAAATGAGAATAAGACACTTCAAACTCAAAGAAAGAGCGAACTTAAACACACTCAGACACCACCACTATAGCATCTACCTCCCTGACCATTACTAATAAAATGACTTGTTATTTTTGCCTATTTGAGTAGAATTAACACGTGACTAAAGATAGTAGTAGAGGAAATAAACATTTCTGAAATTATTTGGGGGTAGAAGCTATGTGAAAAATAGGAGTCACTTAGTTTCAAACCCAGCTGCTTCTGTTCCTAATCATATAAACGGCTATTATTTCTTTCTCTCAATAATCTATACAGATTCTCTAATAGCTGTTACTAATTCTGAATATACTTATAATGAAAGCTTTCAAATAAATTCATATTGGAAGCATTTTTAACTAAAACTCTTTTTATAAAATTATACTTCTTCATTTTGGTTATGTTGGAATTTTGAAAAAGTTCAGCTATATAAATGAAAATTCTATAATTCCACCACCCAGAAAGAACAACTATTAAGCAAATTAGTTTCTGTTCTATCCCCACATATGTATATGCATGTATTTTGCCTCATTAATATGTACAAATTTATACTCTGTTCATTTAACTTTATAATATACAAGAAGTGATTTTCTTGTTTACCTTAAACATCATTACTAGTGGTGGCAAAATAGTATGGCCTATGTGCAATGCTATAATTTTGCTTAACCATTTGTATAATTTTGGATCCAGATTTGTTTTATTATAAATGTGTTTAGTGTGTAAATCTTGGTCCAATTTTGGAACATTTCATGAGAACAAACTTCTAGAAGTCAAACTGATATTGCAAAATGATTATTAATTTTTTTTTTAGTTTCTTGCTTCTCATTTCAAAATAACTTGATATAATAGTAATAAAAATTAAAGCGGGCTCAGGATAGTTAGTTTTATCTTCCAAATTGAATGTAAGATATTTTAGCTGAATCCCGGGCCCTTTCTTCATTCTCTCCCACAGGTTTCCTCAAATGCCTGAAGTCCTCCTGCAGGTTTTGTCTCACAGGGAGAGTCACACCCAAACCCCAGCTGACAAAGTTCATCTTCAGTGCACAGGGAGTAATCACAAAATGCAGGACCTGAAGTGGTGACATCATCAGCCAGGGCGCCAAACTGAACCTGAAGCCCAAGGGGTGAAACTAGGAGCTAGGAGATTTGGGAGGGCGACAAAGAGGCGAAGTCAAGAGAGAAGCCCTGAGGTCCAAGGCAGCACGTGGCGGTCAGTGGCCTCTGATGACCGGTGCCTGCAGACCGAAGGAGTCACCATGTGGACGCTGAGTCTGCTCCTTACTGGAGCTTTCCCTCAGTCCTAAAAACACTGCTGTTGCGGATGTCCCTTGACTGAAACCCCAAGGAGCTTGGTCTCTATGTTTAAAGACCTCCTTTTGCAGAAACCATCTAGTCACCCATAAA